>JAUZSX010000035.1:70315-117956 GCA_034780655.1 Idiosepius hallami
TCTAATCTAAATTTATCTTTTTGTTGAAAAAAAAAAAAAAAAAAAAACAAAAACAGAAAAAAAAAACAGCATCAACAATATATTTTTTTTTTTTAATAATTTTTTAAAATTTTTTTTTTAATCAATTCAAAAAGAGCAAGAAAGTAGAGAAGAAGGGAAAAGATCTAAGAGAAAATAATTCTTTTTTCTTTTTTTATACTTTGAGAGCTGAGGGGTTTGGGTGATTAGAGAAGGAAGGAAAGAAAGAAAGTGTGAGAGATTGGTGGTGGGGTGGGTGGGTGTGGGCAATTCATGATTAACAGGGATGAAGATGACGGGAGGTGGGGAGCGAGGAGCAAATTCTTTTTCTTTCGTTTTTTTTTGTTTTAACATTCATTGTAATAGGCAGAGGCAGATTCTTTCTACAGTTTAAGGTTGATTAAGAAAAAAAATGGGGTTTGGGTTAAGAGTCATTTTTTTTACATTCATTTACACACACACATTCATATATACACATACAACCAATATATATATATATATAGATACATATAGATATATATAATATAGATATATACATTATATATACATATGTATATACAAATATACATATATATCAATATATAAATAAATATACATATATATCTATCTATGTAGATGAATATACATATATATTTCTATATATATGTAAACATACACACATAAGCACACACACATATATATATACATACACATATATACATATATACACACACACATATATATATACATACATACACATATATACACCCATAATGCATATATGTATATTTCTAGCCAGAAAAGAGACTGACTAGCAGCAAAATATGAGATCATTCAGTAGAACACTGAAGAATTGCACATTTGCACAGTGATCATCACCTACAACAACAACAAAATACAAACTAAAAACTTCAAGTACTTACAATATGTACAACATTTTGGAGAGTAAGAAAAATAAGATTCAAAGATAAGTTAACGAAAAGGAAAAAGAAAAAAAAAAAAAAGAAATCTGATGTTTTCAGTTATGGCGGAGACATAAAGAAATAAGAATTAGAAAAGAAAGAAGAAAAAAATTATTATTAGAAAAAAAAATTATTAAAAAATAAAAAGATTAAAAAAAAAAAAAACAAAGGAGGAAAGATAAAAATCTAAAAAATACATTTTCTCTTACAAAATACAAAGAGAGAAATAATAAGAAGAAAAAAAATTAATATTCCCCCAAAAAAATAAAAAATGTCAAGATAAATAAATTAAAAAAAAAAGAGAGAGGGTTGTCAAAGGAGAAAGGGGGTTGGAGAGAGATAGACTGGAAGCAAGAGAGAAGAGAGGAGGAGAAGAAGAGAGTGTTTGGGAAAAGGAAAGAAGAGAGTAGGGATGGGTGGGTATTTTGTTTTGGGTGTTTAGACTTAAAGATAAGGTTTAGCTGCCTTCCAAGAGCAAAAAATTCCCTGTTTGCATGGTTCATCTCTGAAATGAAGAAATTGTCATCTTGGTGGTGGTTAGTAGTGTTCGTGGTGGTGGTTGTTAGTAGTGGTGGTGGTGGTAGTGGTGATACCAAGCAATTAATTTTTAATTGCTTTTAGTTTATTTATACATTTCTTCATTTTCACTTGGTAGAGTCAATCTCAGCTTGTTTGTTTGTTTTTTGTTGTTTTTTTTTAGAGTAATTTATTTTATTTTATTTTCATTTTTTTTTAATTTCATTAATTTTTTATTTTTTTGGTTTTTTTTTTTCTTTTTTTTTTTTCAAAAAACCATCCTATAATTCCTGAATTTTTTTTCTTTTTTTGAGTTAGTTTGCCTTTTCTCCCCATAAAATCCAGATAAATTGCTATTTACCAGCAGTATTGTTATTATTTTGGAATAATAATAATAATAATAATGGGCTTTGAAGTCATGACTGAGCAGTTTTTTTTTTGGGGGGGGTCGAGAGGGGCAATGCATCTTTTCTGCTTAGTAATTTTTAACTTTTTTTTTTTTTTTTCTTAATTAAAAAAACAAAATAATGTGGGATTTGGTGTTGTTTTTTTTTTTTTTTTTTTTTTTTTTTTTTTAAATGTTACAGATGCTTAAGTCATTTGGTGAAAAAAAAAACAGCATCTAAACAATTTACATTTTGTATCTTTAGGGAAGGGTAAAAAGGGGCAACAAAAAACCCCACCTGCTTTTGTATTTTTTTTTTTTAGATTTGGTAAGAAATAAAGGATTATTAATTTGTGGTAAGGGTTAGGAAAAGGGGAGGGTCCTACAAATGTGTGGGGTGTGCAGATGGGGAAAGATTGGATCTTGTGAATTTTCCACAATTTCTTTTTTTTTTCCTTCTTCCTGAAAGTGTTTGTATCTGTGTGGGGAGGGGTGTATATTACGAGGTGAAGGAGGTGTGCAACCGGAGTTAGGGGTATTTAAAAGAAATAATTTTTTTAAAAAATGGTTGGGAATAAAATGTGAAAAGAAATAGAAAAAAAAAATAAAAAAAAATTGTTAAAAAAAAGAAGAGGATACAGTTGGGGGTCTGAAGAGGGAATGGAAAAGATGGGGAACAGGGGGAGGGAGGAGGACTTTAACTTTGATAACTTGTCCACCGGGTTTGCACAGCACATTGACAACGCAAGGTGAACATAATACAGGAAGAAGGGACTGGCTTAATTCCCTTGTGCCCTGCAACCGTAAGATGTGAGAGTTCAGACACAAAAGAGGGTGCATGTAGTAATAGTCACATTGCCATGATACCCACAAAGCTTGATCAGTTTCTGTGGATGCTTTGTCACCCTCTCATTCCGCTGCTGCTGCTGCTGGAAGTCACCTTCTTCTTTTCATGACATCATCATCTTTTTCATAAGTCACATTGTCAAACAGGCAGAGCTTAGAGTAAGCTCTTCCTACATCAATGGTGGATGATGAAAACACTGCCAGCAGCAGGGCACGGACCCTCACTGGTTATTCTTTTTCTTTTTCTCTCTCTTTCTAGGTTGATCTGATGCACACAATGATCAGAAAATGTTGCGTAGACAACTACACTGTGGTTATAACTATCACCAAGTGGGCAAAATCAGAAACTTGGTTCATCAGATCAAACCCAGCCTCTCTTAATTTCAAGCGGGAAAATTCACAAGGTGGAAAAATATGGACGACATAAGCAGGCTGAAACAAAAAAGAAAAAAAAGGTTAAAATCAGTAAAAAACAGAAAAGAGAATTGAAAATATGAATATAGTTAATTATAAAGAATTATAATAAAGAAGATGTAAAATTATATTTGGAGTTAGAATTTATATGCCAATTTTGGTCTTTTGGAAGTAGAATATTTTAAATCTATTTCTTTCAATACTGTAAGATATTTAAAAAAAAAAATATAAATATTATTTTTAATCATCTACTGTTTATATTTCAGACGTTTTTTAAGCAAAATTATGTTATTATATTACACAAACAAAATTGTATAGTCTACTTATAAAATTAATTTTCTACCAAACTAAAGAAAAGCTTGTTATTAGGTTCAAGCCAGAACATCTTAAGAGTAGTTTACATTATAAATAGTAATCAGAAGTGCAGAGAATTAAAACAAGTTTTCATTTATAAAAATCTTGTATTTTTTAAACAAAAAAGGCAATATATTCCTATGGTTGTAAAGTAGAACCATAGTTGAAATAGAAATTTAAGAAATCCATTTTTTATCAATTTGTTTCAACAAAATCATATTCCTCATAAATTGTTTCTGGTAATAAAGAAAATAAAACCAGCAATGCTGTTATACAAAAATAAAAAATTAAATGCAACTGACCTGCTGAGACTCAGGGTTTGCTACGTTGACAATTCCAGCAGCTTGCTTACTGCTCAGATAACTAATAAACCCATTATTTAAAGCTCTGGTTTGGTGCATAATATCTAAATGGTCTCGGCCATTGGGTAAAGCAAGCAGCATACAATATTCTTCAGTTAACTACAAATACAAAAGAAATAAAAACAATATTTAGATAATCTTATGGTGTGCCAATTTCAAAGAAAAAATCATTTCTCTTTTTTAAAAGGGTGAAAAGATTAGAATAACATTTTTTTGTCCAGGATTTTTATTTGTGAATCATTTTGGATAAGAATAACAGATAAGCTTTTTTTTTAAAAATTTGTTTTGTATTTAACAGCATATAAACCTTTTTAGGTCATTTTAATGCTGAGAACAATTACTTATGATAAACGTTATTTTTATAAACGCATAGTTTTTTGAATAACATAAGTTGCACTATTTAATCCATAGCTGGAGGGAAAAAGGGGATTCTTGCCTTTTCCAAGGGTATTAGTCGACATGTCAACGTAGACGGAACAACTTGGATTCAAACCCGTGTACTACGGTTCTGAAATCCAATTGCCTATCCACTGGGCAACATCAACCACCCCAATTAATTTGTGTTTAACTATTGGTGTTTAGCTAGATTTGAACAATGAATAAGAGAGTTTAATAGAAATTACTGCATGAATAATAAAACTATGGACAACAGATTGGCGTAAAACTATAAGAGGCTGGAAGAGAATTCATTATTTTGTTTCATTCCTTGCTGATGTGAAATAGAAAGGATTTTAGTCACATTTGAAATTCGATTTTTAACTGCCATATAAAATTTTAACCGAGTCACTAAAAACAAGTGAAAACATCAAATGACCCTAACTTTATAATGGGCCACAATAGGTTAACAATAATAAATCGTTATTGTTTTTTGGGATTCATTAAGACGAGGCTTGATAATCAGTTTATTCATGATGCAGAATCTCATGTAACAAGATAATGCAAGAATAACAACTAACCTGCATGCGTTTAGCTACACCCTCCACTTGGATTGGTTCTAGCCTCATCCGTTGGCTGATGCGTAGCGGTTGCATGGTACCATCAGATGCCATTTGTGGCATAGATGGAGCAATTAACTGTCGATTGCCAGACATTAAATGCATTTGAACAATCACATTGTCGTTCTTTAGAGCCAAAAAGCCCTGCCATACAATTTGGTATTTCTGAAAAAAAATTAAAAAATTTTTAATATTCAAGTTTAAAAAAAATCTCAAATTCAAAATGATATTTCTCTCAATAAATATACAATGAATGTATGGAAACTTTTTTTTCCATTTTATATCTTTTCTAATTTTTTTTTCATAGATTTTTTATTTGAATTATGGTATTTTTCTGGGATTCAAGATTCTTGCCTTTATTTCAGCAATAATTATTTGAAATTAAAAGAAAAATAACACTTTTTTATTCTGAACTGAAAAGTTTTATGTTCATCAAAAATTATATTAAAAAACTTATTTATAAATAGTTTGTTTCGTTTTTCAAAATTATTTTTTAGAGAAAATATTGCATGTGGCATGCCATCAAATATAATAATTATAAATAGGAGAAAAAAACCTATGGAAAAAAACAAGAATTAAAGAGAAAAAAGTAAAATGAAAATTTTTAATAAATACTTAAAACATATAATTTAGATGAACATAAATACTGCATTTTTTTTCTAATATTTTTTATTAGAATAAAAAATTAAAAAATACACAAAAACCATTTAAAGATAAAACTATTTCTATCAAAATATGATAAAATTACCAAGAAATAACATATATTTACCTTATGAGTAAACCACATATCATGAATCATCTGAAAGACAAAAACAGAATGATAAATACAATGCCAAAATTTAAATACAAATTATATTAATCAGATAAATTCTAGATTTAATCTCTCTCTTGCTTTATATATATATATATATATAAGTCTTTTTTGTTTTTTTTCTCTATTTCTTCTTTCCTACCGAGCGTGAATGGGATTATCCCAATGTCTCTTCACCCCCGACTAAGAAACATTGAATATGTCCTGAACCACGTTTCTCTATAAAAAACAGTAGCAGCACAAGGCATTTTTTTCTCACTCCAGCATGGACCGTATTTTGAAAAGGAAATGGTCGGCCCATCCACTGAAGTGGTATGTTGAATTTGAGGTCTGAAACCCTTTGTGATGTGGGCTTTCAACACTGATGACATGCATGGAGT
This sequence comes from Idiosepius hallami, assembly GCA_034780655.1. Taxonomy (NCBI): domain Eukaryota; kingdom Metazoa; phylum Mollusca; class Cephalopoda; family Idiosepiidae; genus Idiosepius; species Idiosepius hallami. The sequence continues at coordinate 76,338 of JAUZSX010000035.1, forward strand.
TTTTTGGCACCAAGAGGTGTATAGCAAACATATATATGTGTGTGTATATATATAATTAGAAGAAATGGAAAATAATATTTTGACGATGTATAATAGAAAAAGTTTTTCAAACTGATTCAGTTTCTAGATTGAAAAATAAACAAACAACTTTATGATAAAAACGAAAAGAAGAAAATAAATTTTACCCGCAACATAGTTAAGGTGTCATAAGCGAATTTATTCTGAGATACCAGAGCCTGGGAGGCCACAGATAAGTTGCCATGTAACAACTTGACACCAACGCTTTCAAGTCCAGGAGAGACAGGTGGGGGTTGTTGAACATGAGCCTTAACAACAGTGGCTGATCCACTAGCGGCTTGGTTTGGATTGGATGGCGGTCGTTTATCAGGGCGTGATGGAGGTCTGGATGGTGGTCTGGATTCCAGAGGCACTCGTTCCAAGGCAATGCCATGCTGTTGGGTTAGGTAAGCTCCATGTTGGTAATGGGAGTGATGTGGTTGCGCCTGGACAATAGTGCCATCTGGGACAGTTAGAAAACTATGCTGCGGATTTGCATATACAGCAGCGACATGTTCTACAGGTAGCCGAGTCATTGGCAGGGGAATGTGTCCCTGGGGGAACGGCATGCCCCGAGATACATGAAGGTTTTCTGTTGGATAGAAAGGTTGCTGCTGTTGCTGCTGCTGTTGCTGTTGTTGCTGCTGCTGCACTTCATGCACCGTTCTGGCATCAGGAGGAGAGAAAGCACTTGGAGTGGTAGCCATCTTCTCCCCACGCCGGTCCGGTGTATAGTGTGCAGGATGTGTTGACTGAGATAACTGAGCTAGACGTGCTTCCATGGTGGATTGGCTGTTCTTGTTCTCGCCAGAGTTGCCTACTAGTCGTCCATCTACAAGATGGTAAGGCAGCCGATGTACCACACTTGAGCCTACTTGGCGCATTTCTACAGGTTGGCCTTGATGGGCAGATACAGGAGTATTGTGAGTCTGAGCTGAACTTTGAGATGACAACTGAAAAAACAAATTGAAAAAGATTAATCTAGCATATAAGTACAGATACTCACTTAACAGCTTGTTACATTCAATATGAAATATTGTTTGAGAATTACTATATAAATGGATTAAAAAGATTACTAAAAAAATTAATAATTTTAACTAAGTAATAAATGATTTATTTTACAATGAAATCCAAGATTTTGCAATGAGTCTATTATAGTGCAATAGAAAACATTTGCTTTTTTTCTTCTAATATGTTTCATCAAAAAGTAGATGATTGTATTATGAGAGTATAATTAATTTTCAATAGCAATTGCCCAACTGATTCATATATTACATTCAGTAACCAGTTTCACAACATTCCAATTGATAGTAAATTAAATATTACAAATATTCAAGCTTGTTAATTTGGATATAATTATTTATTTAATGGTTCAAAATGTAGAATATTAAGCTAAGATTCCACTATATAATAGTACTAAATAATAGTACAGTATTTGTCAAGTAATAAAAAAAAAATGAAATTAAATAGAAAACTTATAAAGTAAAATTGTAACAGATTCAATCTATATTTAAAATAAGCCCCAGATCATCTTCTAAAGAAATTATGAAATGAAAAAAAAAAAAGGGAGTTTTGTCTTCTTAACTTACTTGATGTCCAGAAGGTTGATGAGCAGGAGATTGGTTTGGAGCAGGCTCTCGTTCCCGATCTCGTGGATGTGCAACATTTACAGCTTGTAACTGATGTTGTATCTGCGACACAGAATGTGCGGATGTAACTGCAACTGAAGAGGAGGACGAGGACGATGAGGACACAGATGTTCCGTGTGAAGCAGGATGAACATTAGGGCTGGAACGGGCTAAATGTTGCTGTTGGCTATGAGCCTGACTTGGACCTCCTGACAGCAACTGGTGGGTGGTCAGTGATTGACCAGCATGACTCTGAGAGGGTGGTGGAGGTTGTTGAGGAGCACCAACTGGATGGGAAACTTGTTGGTGGCTTACAGACAGGTTAGTTGCATGAAGGGTTGGAGATGGACTTGGGGAGATAGCAATGTGCCGGATTAATTGCTGGGGTGGAGGGGACTGTTTCCACACTCTTTGCTGTTGTCCACCAGACTGAGACATTGTCAGTGACAATGCTCCTGATTTGCCATGATGACCTAAAAATCAAAAAAAGATTTAGAATACAATTAAAAAAGAAAAAAACAATGAATTAGTATTCTTATTTTAATGCAAATTTTTAAAGAGTAGCAGAAAAAATTCAGGAACAATATAGATTTTTGTCATTTTTAAAATTTTTTAGATCAAACCTTGGTGGATTATATACCCTGTTTTCATAATTATAAAATATGTAAATTTCAGGTCGCTTGCAAACCATGGGAGAGATAAGTTATGAGTGACTGAAGTTTTAATGTATATACATAAATGTTTCATTTAAGGAGGAGATTAATGCTTCAGACAGATTACGTGTAAAAATCAAAATGGAGTAAAGCAGAGAAGCAAAATATTAGTATGGAGATTTATTTGAAAAAAAAAAGTTAACATGTCTTTCAATACAGAAACTTTTATATAGCACTGGCAAAATCGAAATCAATGCTTACAGAATTATAACAAATATCAATCAAATTTTGTTATTTTCAAGAACAATCTGACCTGTCCAAAAGAAAATAATAAAATTTGACTGATTTTCATTATATTTTCGCAATATTGATTTCAATTCTGTTGGTGACATACAAAAGTTTCTATGTTGAAACACGTGGGTTTTTTTTTATAAATCTCCATCCTGACATTCTTATTCTTTACTTAGTTCTGATTTCTAAACATATGTCATTGATAAAAGATGAAAAAAAGAAGGTAAAATTCTTTTTAATAAGGAATGTCAATGATAATAACTTTAACAATTTCTCATTAAAATCCTTTGAATGAAATTGAAATGGCAATACTTGGCAATATAACATCAGGCTTTTTTTTCAAAATTTTTTAATTATAACTTTTTAGATCAAATTGCCTTTTTTTTCTTCTACCATGAATTCAAAAAGATTGAAAAAAAAGCTGAATGAAAACTTTTGAGTTTACTTACTTTTGTGTTGCTGTTCAGAAACTGAAGATGTTTGTGGTCGATTCATATCAGCCTTTTGTCGTAATCTCTCCGCAGTATCGGGCATCCTATCATGAACCATTCCAATTGATGTCCCAGTTTCATGCGGCTGTACAGCTACACTACCACGCAATGGATTTGGAACTTTTTCAATTGTCTAGAAAATAACAAACACAAAGATTTTCAAAACAAAAACCACTTCAAATTTGGAAAAGAACAATTGATTTGATTGAAATTTTAAGGACTACACGCAGGCACACACTAAAAATACAAGTATTCAATTTTTTAATATGACCCAATCAAGAAAATCAATTGGTTGTCTTAAAAGTCTATTTATTCAACAATTTAAATTGGATTGATTTGATTTCCAATTAAGCCTAAACTTCAGCGGAAGGAAAGGATAGCAATTCTGTAAGAATCCAAGAGATTTCCACTAAATATAAGGACACAAAAACTAGAATTGGATAGTTATTTTTTTTTTTACAGTTTTGAGCAATTTATTTTTCAAAATCTTAACCCATTAAGTGGCAATGTCCTATGAACATGACACTAAATAAAATCTCTTTAAAATTTATAAATAATATTTACTGATACTTCCAACTGCTTGGTCACTTTAAGAAAGGTATAAAATGTCATTATATTCATAAACCTTATTCTTGGAATAACTTTTGTTATAAAATTTGTCCACTTTTATTCAGTATTCTAAGTTTCAAACCTTTTGGGACTTAACCGGTTTTAATGTCGAGGAAAAATAAAATAAGATAAAAAAAATTGAGCAACTTACAAGTCTTACCTGGCCTTTAGGACTGGCTTCCTTAGAGGACACAGGTTGTATTTGAACAACACCCATCTGAATGCTTCCATGCAGTTGAGATCTTTTTACATCTTGTCCCATGTACGAAGATGGTGATGTAGTCGTAAGAGGATGAGGGCTATTCACCAGTGACTTATCTATTGTGTGGGCCACAGTCGTCGTTACTACTCCATAGTCACGGTTGCTATGCTCCGTCTTCAAATTAATACAGCCGGACATTGCCTGGTGAGACGGACCGGAATATATGTGTGAGACTGGCGCGGCCATGGTCGAAGGTGGAGTAATCCCATGTGGCGATGAGGAGCGAGATCTTTCTTGGGACTGATCATAGTAGCCATGTGAACGCTGGATACTCACCATTGATTTATGAGCCATAGAGTGTTCATGATGAGGTGACTGATGTGGTAATTGCTGGGTCAAGTGAATCACCCCCCCATGAACAGGCTGTGGGCAGGGACGAGATGAAATCAGATTCTCTGGAGAAGCTGATGGGCCAGTTCGGATGTTCGATAGCGGTATGGATTGGTGAGAGAACGATTTGGTGTCGGTCAGTTGGTGGATCACAGCCGTGTGTTTATTGATACTGTCCTTGTGATGCTTTACAGGATCCAGTTGGTGTTTGAGCAATTCTGGAGCAGAATGCTTGCTAGGATCCAACATCTTCAGGTTTTCCTTTAGATGCTTCACGGAATCAATTTTGGTTTTGAGGAGCAGCTCTGCCGCAGGTGAGGGATGCTTCGGCTCCATCACCGATAACTTGCCTGGCATTGGCGCATGCTTTTCAAGGATCATGCGCACGTTTTCAGAAGTGTCCAGTGCATGTTTGGATGGATTTTCATCAGGCTGTTTCAGCATAGCCTCCATCACAGATTGCTTAGGAGCAGGAGCAGGAGGAGGAGGCGGATCAGGAGCACTTTTCGTGAGATCCACCGTATGTGGAGGGGTTGGTTTAGTTTGCTCTACAGAAGGTGGCTTCATATCCAGTATGGAAGATCCAGTCGCACCAGATTCTATGAGCAGTTGTGAATACTGAGGTTGTTTATTGATCTCTGATAGCCTTAAAGGACTCTCTGATGTTATTGTCATCACTGGACCTGGGGACATGGCAACAGATGATACAACCTCTGCTGTAATAAAAACAAAAACAAATTTTTAGACATCAAAAATACCACTACAAGAATTAAGTAATTAAAAAAAAAATGATTTTGCCTTTACAGGTTTTGTTGAATGTTAAATCATTTTTTATAGGATCTTTATCTCTGCTTTTGTATTAGAATTTCCAATTTTGGAGCCTGTTATATATGTCAATATATATATAGACACCCCTTACCTTGGGTAGTAAAGGTGGTGCACTGGTAAAAGCTTCGGTTCTGGAATCGTATGATGCAAGTTCAAATCCCAGTCAAAACCATTGCTTTTATCTTAAGTTGCGTCAGGCAGGTGGGGCTCATTAACTCGAGAGAGCAACTCATGTAGGTGAAGAGTAACACCGACTACAAAAATCCCTTGAGCACGTAAAAATGGCCTAGTGTCTATAATAGCATTTTTGGCCAGCCATACCATTAAATAGAATATTTGAATGATAGTTTCTATATTGAACACAGGTTGACATTTTTAAAATTGAACTCTATTGTGATATATTTAAATATTTTTTTAACTATATTGTACTGATCATTTTACATATTGAATTTCTTATTAAAATATTAAATAACCCATTAAATCAAATAAAATAATAGAAAGAAAGACAAATCTCCTTTTATTGGAAATAACTTCAAATCATTAAAAATATTATCAAATTTTAATCTTCATCAGAAATAGTCTATTCCAACTTACCTGATGGCATTGGAGCATGTAAAGCTGCTGCAAGTGTACTACGATTGTGAGGCATAACCGCTGGAGGGTTATTTAAAGCATTCAGGATGAGTTCACTGCTGCGGCTTCTGCCTTTAGAGTGGCGAGGCCGGCCAGCAGAAGCATCCACCAATGATGGCTTGCCAGCAATAACTGGGGTTGTTGAAATATTTTCTATTGGCTGAATAACACCAGGTCCAGGGATCATAGTGACATCACTATCGGAATCACGTCGCAGTTTGGAGTGAGGAGGAGTCATTATCTCTATGGTATTTTCAGTATTAGCTGTTGTCACCTCACTGGCGAGGTGAGTATCTGCAGTGACACTAGTGAGAGTGCCGCTACTTGCAATAGTGGTTGTTGAAATGCTTGTAGTAATAGAAGTTACTGGGATGGTATTGATAGTGGAGGATGCTGTAGTTGTAGTGTTTGCTTCTGTAGGGAGAGACACTGAGGCTGTACTGACTACAGTGACTGTTGTCCGTGTGGTTGTTTGTGATTGAGGCTGAATCTTTTGTGTTTGAGACTTTGGAGACAAGCAGACTTCAGGCACATTTGAGTCAGCCAGTAAACTTGGGCCTTTCTCTTTGAATTCAGCCTCTTCAAGCAGCAAGGTTTGATCTAGAGTTTCCGACAAAACTTCACTTGATGTGGATTTTTTCTCTTCCAGATTTTTATCGTCTACCGTCTTTGGTTGGGACAAAGTAATTTTCACTTCAGGGGTCGTTACTTTCGGTTCAGTGGTCACAGGTCCAGCCGGGGTAGGGGCAGTGACCAAGGCAGCATTCATACCTTTACGCTTTCGCCCTTTCCCACGGCGGGTAACAATAACTGATTCCACCGATTGCTGAGGTGCTTGAGGAGGAGGAGGTGGAGCCGGAGATGTCAGTAAAACACCAGCCTTTTTGGAATCTACGATTTCCTCTTCATTGCCAGAGGACAAGGCAAGATAATCGTTTTCGACTGGTTCTGGCCGCAAAGTCACCTTTAATGAAGGTTTTTCTTCTTTAGAATTCAGGTTTTTGATTTCTTCTTTCTTTGAAGAACGAGTGACAAGAGGTAGTTTTTCTAATTTCACAACAGGAGAGCCAACCTCTGTTGTTTTGGGCGAGGAGGAGGAAGAGGAGGATGCCATTGCAGCTGCTGCAGAAGCAGAAGCTGTCGTCGTCAGAGCTGGGGTGGTTGCCGGAACAGCCACCTGGGCCTGAGACTGAATTTGCTGTCGTGTGGCCTTTGGAGATCGAGTTTTCGGTGAGGACATTCGGGTGCGTGGAGAAGTTGTTCTGGGAAGAACACCAGAATCCATAGCCTTGTAATTGGGTTTCCGTCCCCGTCGTGAACGCTGGTACTCCACTTGATTTTCGAGCTTGGTACTTTCGTCTATGTCCAAGGACGGAATGGCATTGCTTTTCTGCGACTCGGCTACGGTAGCCTTATGGGTGGGCGTTGCAGCCTCACTAAGCGCTGGCTCCAACTTTGAGGTGAGGTGGTCATCTTTGGCATGCCGCTCAGGACGCTGCACAGCACGAACTGTCTCCAATTTGGGCGTGTCCATGGCTTCGTCGTCATCATCATCAAAATCAAATACATCCTTTGCTTTCTGGAAGGTCTTTTCAGCGACATCTTCCGCCACAGGCGGGATTTCCATTTGCTCTTCAGTGGGTGGACATCTTCTGAGGGTGAACCCACGGGTACGACCTCTACGATTTGTTTCCCTTTGAAAGCGTATGGGGGGAATTTCAACTTTTTTCTCTTTCGGCTTGTCTTCAACGGGCAGTTTGACAACCGGTTGCAAGACAACTGTTTCGGGGGCCACTGCGGTTAGGGGTTCCTCTTTCATTTTTGAAGCTTCGGTAACTAGTTCCTCCTCAGCAGTGCTAGGTGCATTAGCAGCAACAACTGTCTTCTCCTCTTCGTACTTGGAAGCCCTGGTGCGTCGGCCACCTGTAGAGGTTGGCGTTGCTTGCAAATTTGAGGCTGCCATAGCAGCAGTGTTAGTTTTGCTGCGATTACGTTTGGGATATTCCCTTATTGGTGGCATTGGCACGACTGGTTTCTTGGTCTCTAATTCTGAGACAGGTAAAGAAGCTTTGGTGTCAGAGTTCTTCTCTGTTTGGATTTCCTTTGAAGGAATCTCAGTCAAGGGATCCTGGGGATGAGAAACAGGATCTGAAAACTCTGCCTTGATAAGGTCAGCCACAGCAAGGGCTGTAATGTCCGATACTTTTTCTGGCTCTTCTTCCCTCTTCTCTGACAGTTCCTGACTAGCAAGAGTATTATTGGTTGCAGAAGCTCGAGTGGCGGTCCACACAGTTTTCATATTTTCCAAAGGTTTTCCTGTGATGTCTCCGAGAGAAGAAACAGCCATCTGTTTGCGACTGTTTTTACGAAGACGACGTTTACGGCCCTTCGGTTTATCTTCTTCAAGCTTCAGTGGCTTTTCTATCGTTTCCACTTTGTACTGCTCTTCTCGATCCTTGTCGCCTTCAACCTTTTCTTTTTTCAGGACAATCGATAAAGAAGTTGGTTCGTCCTTTAGGGGTTCCGCCATATCTTCGGCTTCATCGTCATCTTTCTCATGGGAAGAAGACTCAGATTCAATCTTCAGGTTTTTATCTTTTAAATGACTTGTCTTTTCCTCGGCAGCTGAATCTTCATCAAGTTCTTCTTTTGGTTTTAAACTACTGTATTTAGAAATAGTCACATTCTTATTTTCTGAAGACGGACTATGAACGTCCAATTTCATAAGATCTAACGGGGGTTCTTTGCTAATAAGCTCAGGCTCAATCTTAACATTGCTCATCACCAAGTGTTGATTGAGAAGTTTGGAGTCATTTGACCTGGGGTAGAGAGTTGGTATCACTTCATACTCATCTTCAAACTGATAGCAATCAAATGGGCTATTCTTTTCAATCGGTTGATTCTTCAAGTCAAAGTTCTGTAATGTAGACAAAACTTCAGGTGAACCAGCACTGCCATCTCGTAACATAGAACGAGAAAAGACACCATCTTTTTTTTTATTGGCGTCTCGCCTTGATGCCCGACATTTTCTCTCTTTTTTCTCCCGATGTCTGCCCTTACGACTTGAACGTCGTTGGCTGGGTACCGGTTCTTCGTAATCAACACTGGGGCTTATGCCAACGCCAGAAATACCAGATTCACCCCAGGCTTCTATCGAAGTCTTGAAATTCTCTTGGTTTGCTCTGACTATTCCTGAGTCTGTGCATTCATACTGATCATCTTCATCCTCATCATCATCGTCTCTTTTAAACTTATCAGTTGACCTGTTCTCTTCGGAACCGACTTTCATAAGATCGTCTTCCTTTTGTTCTTTACTGTAAAAACTGTTATCCTTCTTCGATTCAGGATCATTTAACTCGGTATCTGTCTTCATCAGACTCTCCTGCAACATCTCAATGGCTTTCAGAGTTTCCAAATCCATGCTGTTGTTGTCGGGTGAAGGGGTCGCTTCTCTACTGATAGGACCCTCTTTTAATTCTTTGTCACATGCTTCCAAGCTAGTTTCAAGCTCACAGCTACTGCCTGGATGAGTGTCAGCAACTTTACCAGCAAATGGAGTATCGAAATCCTCTAAGACTTGATAATTCTCTTGTGGGTCTAAAATCGTCTCTTGACTGTCCTCGTCTTTGGTAGCTTCAATTTGAGCGTTGGCTATTATTGAAGATGCAATCGCCGTTTCATCATCCTGATTAATATCTTTTGGCTTGCACTCTTCTTCCTCTTCTGGTTTTCTCATACTTCCTTCTTCCTCGTCCTCTTTCTGCGAGACTTTGTCAAGGGCCAATTCCTCCCGATCAGTATTTTCATCTAGTTCATCTTCATCGATTCTAAGAGCACCTTCATCGCTGCTTTCGCAGTCATCGGACAATTTGCCCGATGACAGCAAGTCTTTGTTAGCATCCAGCATTCCAAAGCCTAAAACCGATTCTTCTTCAATCTTGTCGGAAGTCGAGCCGCTGTGATTTGTCAGCTCATATTTCTCAACGAGTTGCTTCTTGATTGAAATACCAAAAACCTCTAGATTTCCTTTGAAAGGAGTGTTCTTCAAAACCTCTTCTTGTCTTTCGACCTGTGGTCGTCCTTCTTCTTCTTCTTCTTCCTCCTCCTCTTCCTGTCCAGAATCCTTCTCTTTAACCTCGAGAACATCTGGACTTTTTTTGCTATCAAGTATAGAACTATAATTGGATTTTCTTTCGGAACTGCATAGTTTCCCTTTTTCAGATTCTTTCTCGATCTGTTCCGTAGAATTTTCATCATAGACACACATGTCACTCGTATCAATAACAAGCTTATCCTCTTGGTCATCAAGTTCGGTATAATCACTCTCTTTCATCTCAAATGTCGTATGAGTGGTAATATTATTGTTGTCCGTTGCCGACTCAACCGGTGATTTCAAATCCATCTCTCGGGCCCAAGTAAAGGTAACATTTTTACCTTTATTGCGGCGTTTCCCCTGACCAGATTTGTGTTTGCCACACTTAGAACGGCTTTTATTTGGCTTTGAATCAAATTCTTTGACAGAGCTAAAATAATATTTCTTATCCTCATTGGCAAACCAGTCTTGGAATCTTGAGAGCTTATCACTGCCCTTCTTGCCTCCATCAAAATTTGGCAAATGTTCCTCAGCCCTCTTGTCATCATGAAGATCGTGGATTTTCTGTTCGATTTTCTTGGAATCTAACAATTCACCAACTTCAAATTTATCTTGCTCATCAAAGTCATACACATCTCCATCTGTTTTATCCGTGTGCGGTTGCTGAGGCGGATGATGATGGTGCAGATCAGCGATTCTACCACGAGTCTTGCAAAGATCGTCGTCATAGATCTTATCCTCTGTTGAGTTTGCCTCCTCAAGCGTGTAAACTTTCTTGTTGATTTTCTTAAAGATCGTTTCAAATTTGATCGGAGGTTCGAGACTGTAAAACTTCTGTTCGATCTTCTCACAGATCTTTTTGGTCACATCAGAGTTGTAAATCTTGTCAGACTTCCGGGATTGCATCATGAAAACCTTCTTGTAATTGAACTGTCTCGATTTGTCTCCCTTATCTAGATAGGTATTACTGTACATCTCTTCTGTCGTATCATCAAAGTCATAGATATGGTCCACATTTCTGTTCGAATCAGTGTTGCTGTTGGCTTTGTCAACAACCTGTTCAGCATCTAGAGCACCGTAGTTACCTTTATCCGATAACTCTAGGTCGTGTACTTTGTGAATGGTTCTGGTGCTCTTGTCCACATCATTATCATCGTCGTCATCGTTATCGTCATTATCATCACCATCATCATCGTCATCATCAACATCTTGTAAGAGGCTGAAGTTGAAGAGCCCGATTGGGTTTTCCGTCTGTTCGGAGAGCTTTTCAAAGCTGCGACCATCTTCTTGTTCTTTGCTTTCTTCTCGCTTTAATTCCTCTTCCTCGACTGTTGTTACTGTACAGGATTTATCGGCTCCCTCTTGTGCCAGGTCAGCGAGTTGAGCTGATTTCGACTCTTCATCATCTTCTTCCTCTTCCTCTTCAAGCTTCTCTGCTTCTTGTTTTTCAACAAAATCAAGGTCTGGGTATTGCTTTGTCAAGCTTTCACTGTCTTCTCTGCTGTCTTCAACTTCAGAGCAGCATTTATCAAGATTCTTCAAATCAGTAAAGACATCTGAGACAGTTTCTTCTTGTTGTTTTAACTGATAAGGGCTGTCCAAGTCTTTTGTATCTGAGTGCTCAGGACTTTGAGCTGGGATATCATCCAGTGTCCCTTTAGGCGTGTCAACATCAGACTGCTCTTCAGGAGTGGGATCTGGCATGTCTGTCTCTTCCTCCTCATTTACCTCTTCTTCTTCCACGGACGAGAGGAGGAACTCGGGAGACTCTTCCTCGGTGCGTTTAGGAATGTCCGAATCCAACGTTTCTTCACAGACTTTCTTCCCCTCATTGGGGTCATCGGTTTTTTCCAACATTTGTAGTTGTTCGCCATCAGTATTTGGTTTCTCTGTAAGATTTTCGGATTTCTCAAAATCATAAACATCTTCCTGGATGATTTCAGACTTGTTTTCTAAATGGTTATGATTGCCTCCTACTTCTAGTAGAGAATCGTTTGTTGGCTGATTTTCTTCTTTTTCAATCAACTCACTCTCTCTTTCATCTTCGCCTTCCTCCTCTTCAAATTCTTCTTTTAATGTTTCTTCTTCAATCTTGCCGGAGAGAGGGGCGTTGCATTGAATGTAATTCTTGGGCAACTCCTGTTTTATGGAATGTTCTAGAAACTCATCATCAGGCGCTACCTTCATCACCTCAGATGACAAGCTTCTCTTTAGTCCTGCCAACTCGACCGCCTCCTCTTGTTTTATCTCTTCTGCCTCCTCTTCCTCTGCTTCTTCTATTTCAGGAAGAGGTTCGTTTTTAATGAATTTGGTCGATTCTTCTTCTTCCTCTTCTTTCGTTGATTTTGAAAGAAAGAAAGAATCAAGATTAGCCATTTGGAAACCTTTAGTATTCTCTTCTTCTTCTTCGTCCTCTTGAGTCACTTCGAGCGGACGAGAATCGTCATTTAAGAATACATTGTCATCCAGCATTGAAATCTTCACCACATTCTTCTTGGAGCTTTTCTTCGACTTTGTTTCATGCTTCTTCTTCTCCTTCTTTTTCTTCTTCTTGCTTTTATTCGATTTCAAAGAAATGTCTGGAGGCTCGTCCTCAGTATCCGCATGGTGGTTTTCTTCCAAATCCTTGGCTGTAGACTCATTCAGGCTGATGGGCAGAAAGAGTTTCTCGGACAAGCTTTTACCATGAACAACAACTCTTCCTGCCTCTTCTTCAATTTGCTCGGCAAACGATACATCTTTGCTCGACTTGTGCGGCTGAGCAAAAAGCTTCATGTCTTCATTCTCTTCTAGAGTGGTTGCTACATTGGTGCAAATAGCAACATCGGAAATATCTTCATCTTCGTCCTCAACCACTGACGTAGTTGCCACAGACGGTTTTTGGGGAAAATCTTCCTTGGAAGAATCTTTACAAACCATGTCCATGTACATACTGTCGGAGAGGATGCAGGCAGCTTGGGAATTCTGCGAGTCCACCATACCTGCTCGCATTTCAGTCATATCATTGAAGACTGAAGAAGATTTTGATAGCTCCTTCTTCTCATCCTTAGAAGAAGACCTACTTTCAGAAGACTTTTTCGATTTCTTCTTCTCCTTCTCACATTTCTTTTTCTTTTCTTTACTCGATTTTTTACGATTTGGCTTTTCGGTCTTCTCAGCCAGCATTTCATCCTGACTGTCTTTTTTCAGGTCGGTCGAGTTGTTCCGCGGCTCATGCAGCAACACTGACGATGGGCCCAACTTCGGCTTCGTTAGTTTAGAAGAAATCTTTTTATAGTCTTTCTCTTCTGTGTCACTATCAGAAGAGACATCTAAAATAGCTTTGGACTTTTTGTGCATTGGTCGAGTCTTTGGAGAAGATTTTTTCAGCTCCCTTTTTGAAGGGGTCGGAATAAATGTGGGAGGGTCCTCTTCAGAAGAGGAGCTTTCGATCACGTTCCGTTTTTTCTTTTTGTTTGCACTTTCATCTTTTTCTTCCGTTAGGGTCTCTTTTTTAGAAGCCACAAACGAAGTGCTAGTGCTACTCTCGTCATCTGTGTTCTGCACGCTGCTCTCCGTCTCGTCACTCCGGCTTGGCTTGCTGCCTCTTTTCTTACGTGTATTTTTAAGCTGGCTTAGTTTCTTACGCATGTCTTCCATATCTTTGTCTTTATTACTGCATGACCGTCTCTTGACCTTGTCATACATCGATACATACGGACCAAAGGCATCGAGACAAAATTCACTCTTCTTTTCCTCTCCACACTTTTCTTTTTCAGATTTTTCTTTTTCAGACTTTTCAGTCTTTTCGTTGCTCTCAGATTTCTCAGACTTGTCTGATTTTTCAGATCGGTCAGACTTATTATCCTTTTCCGACCTGTCTTTTTCGGACCGGTCCGGCTTTTCCTTGTCTGGTTTTTCTTTTTCAGATTTATCAGGTTTTTCTTTCTCCGGTTTTTCTGGCTTATCTTTATCAGGTTTCTCTTGTTTGTCCTTGTCCGGCTTTTCCTTCTCTGGTTTCTCTTTGTCCGACTTCCCCTTGTCTTGTTTTTCTTTCTCCGTTTTATCTTTGTCCTTATCAGATTTTTCCTTCTCTGACTTTTCCTTTTCAGCCTTCTCCAGTTTATCGGATTTTTCCTTGTCCGATTTCTCTTTTTCCGTTTTATCAGACTTTTCTTTTTCGGGTTTTTCTGTCTTTTCTAACTTGTCTTTGCTTTCACTTTTGCTATCCTTGTCAGATTTCTCAACCTTTTCCAGACGATCAGATTTTTCCTGCTTATCGCTTTTCTCTTTTTCGCTCTTCTTGCGATCTGAGCTGCTCTTCAGACTATCTTTACGCACACGTTCCGAAGAGCTGCGACTGCTTTTGTCAGATTTGTGATGCAGTTTGCTCGATTTTAAACCATCTGGATCAGATTTCAACTGGTCGTGTTTGTGGTGAGATTTGTTGCTAGGTTTCACTCCATCAGCATCGCCACTTTTCTCCCCGTCGTATTTGTGGTGGGACGACGATTTGCCCACCTTGGAATTTTCGTTTGTTTCCATTTTTTCATTTTCCAGCCTGTTGCTACATTTATTCTTCAAGACATCGCTTTCAACTTTTTCAGAGCTCTCTAGCAGCTTCTGGTGAGATTTTCCCAAAGCCTTCAAAGTTTCTGCCTCTGTTTTCTCATTGTCAGTCTTGTGGTGAGATTTGCTTACTTTGCCTGCATCAAAGTCACTTTTGTCTAGGTCTGCTTTGTGATAGGCCTTATGATTTTTGGCCGAACCCTCACTCTCCGCCTGTTCCGCACGGTGATGGGATTTTGCAGACTTGCTGGCCTCGGAGGAACATTTTACAATATCAGCTTTGTCTTCTCCTTTGTCTTCTTCCGACTTTCGGTGAGACTTAGACGCTTTTGACAGATTCTCAGTTTCCACTTTTTCGTGGCTGGCTCTGCCATTTTTGGGAGCGTCGCTGTCTCCTCTCTCTTCAGCCTTGCTTTTCGATCGTCCTTCAGTTTTGGATTTTAACTTGTCTTTTTTGTGAGAATCTTTTAAAACGGAATCGCTTTCCTTTGAGCTCCTTTCCTTTTCGGATTTACCCTCGGAGCTTTTACTACGATTCTTTTCTTTCTTTTCGCTTTTCTCGTGCTTTCGGTCGGAATGGCTATTCCTCACCTTGGGCTTCTCTTCAAAATCACAGACAACCGGTTCCTTGACACTGGATTTACACTTATCACCGTCTTTCAACACTTTTGACTCCTTCTTAGCGACCGCTGTTTCCAACACTTTCTTTTCCCCCTCACCGGAATCCTTTTTCTCGCTTTTCTCCCGACTCGGAGTCTTTACCAGTTTCTTTTCAGGTGACTTGCTTGGTTTCACTGTAGGAACACTCAAGTATTTCTTATCACTTTCTTTATCCTCTTTGGGTTTCGAAGACTCACTATGTCTAGCCTTCTTTCGGGGTTGCTGCTGCTGCTGCTGTTGTGATGGTGGCTGTAAGACCACCGGCTCATCTTTTAATTCCACTTTGTCAAAGCTGTCATTTTTCGAAGTTTCCTGAGGCTTCACCATGGCTCCCGCTGCTGCCACCACAATTGGCGTGGGAGGGGGAGGAGGAAGAGGACAGGATTTTGAATCAGTTTTAATCACCTTATTATTCCTGGGGGAATCCAAATCGTCAGAAGATTTCCTCTTTCCCAGACAAGAACCAGATGATGTGGACGGCATTGATACTGGACCAGGGACAAGAAGTTCGCTTTTCTCTTCTTTCAAACTCTCAACAGCTTCTTCTTCGTTTACCTCCTCTGCTTTGAGATCTTTCCGAGGGGACATCCAAGCTGCAACCTCATTCTTGCCAGTTACTACAGAGGCACTTGGTTCCTTCTTCACCGTGGAATCTGTTTGCTCCGAACACGGACTCACCAAAGAAGCGTTAGAGCAGACGAGCGAAGTATCCACTGGCTGCCGTACAGATGGCAAATTGATTTCTGGCAGAACCGACAGGCATGGAGATGGTACAGTAGAGGGTGGATCTTCATTTCTCACGGGCAGGTCTGTTGCAGCAGGCGTGAGCGGCAACTTCTTTAACACTGAAACAGGGGCTGCTGTCACATCTGTAAGAGGTTTCCCAGGTGAGCTCATCGATGGTGTTGTGCTTCCCCAAAACTGAGGTGTAGAAGGAGTATTTAACATGCCTATCACAGGAGGAGGAGCAGCAGTAGTAGTAGTAGAGTGGTGCTGCTGCTGCTGCTGATACAAGCTGGAGGTAAAAGAAGGCTGAAATGGGGAAGTCATGTTACATGTTGAACTGAACGAACTAAACGGCATAAGTGGGCTAAAATTCTGAGGCATGGAAGGCGGCATTTCTTTAGCTGCTGCTTTAGTACGAATATTCATTTTAGGTGGAGAGTCTTCAATATTTATGTTGATCTCTTTTGGTTTGTACTTTTCATTAATTTGTTCTAACCGTTTCGAATCTTGGTCAAATATACTCGACCGGGAAAGTAAAGATTTAACAATGTCTGATGGCTCACTCCGCAAGTTTGACGTAAGCATGCTTCCACCAGATAGAGAAGTTTCTTTCTTTTTGATTTTAAACTTCCCATACAAGCCTGGTGTTGAAGTATCAACAGGCCGTGGTACAGGTGTCATATTGAGCTTTTTATCTAACTGTCGAATTTTTTCGTCCAGAGAGGAACAGCTAAGTTCACTCAAACTGTCTGACAAGTTATCGTCACCATCAGGGTTTGGTAATAGATTCTTTATCCCGCTTGAACTGGCTGCTAAATCTTTACTCAATTGATCATCATCCTTTTGATCGTGTAACCTGTTCAGTGCAGACTCGGGGAGATTAGAATTAGCTGTATCATGCGACACGTCTGATAACGAACCAGCAGGAGACATTGCTGGAGACTGTGACTTGCTACTGCATTGTGGGGAGAAACAGGGAGAACGAGCCTTTGGCCTAACAGGCAATAGAGGTGGGGAAGGACAAGGAAGTGGAGATTCTACAGGAGATGTGTTATGTTTCAATGCAAAACGAGGTAATGGTAAAGAAAGGGGTTCTTCTTTCTTTATCTCGTGTCGAGGGTCTTGAACAATATCATCAATGGATAATTCTTTCTTAATAATTTTAGTACCCGTCTCCATTCCGTCCTTCGAGATCATATGGACCATCTTATACTCTCTCGATTCCTTGTGAGACCCGGACTCGGAAACCTCCCGACTTAAATCAGAATGTCTAGACTGTTCTTTAAACCGGCTAATAACTGCTGAGAGTTCATCTTTGCCATCACGGCTCGTGCGCCGCATGACAGGATCCTCGTTCTCTAGAGATTTTGAGTGATCCTTTTCATCGTCGCTACTTAACATTCCACTTTTCTTCAGTCGATAGAATCTGCCAGAGCGGACGCCAGACACAGGGTCTTCGTCAAGCTTCTTCTTTCGTTTTGGTTTGAATGCAGTAGGAATAGCTTTCGGTGAGGTAATGCCAATATCCTCTTCCCCTTCACTATCCATGCCATCCAGCATCACAACTTTTTCCAAAGTCTTTTTAGACTTTGATAACAAACTAGATTCCCCCTGAGTCTGTTCTAACAGGCGCCTTGCTTCCATCTGTTTTCGAAAACTCTGAGATGGTTCCAGTTTCCGTTTTTCCTTCCCATGCAATTCACTGAGATTATGTCGTAAGCTACTGCAAAGAGGATCATCGGATCGGCCCTTTCTCGGCACAAATCGCCCATGTCCATCTTCTCGTAGGTCTTCATGCGTTGGTAAAGATTCATTATCACTGGGGCTTCCGGCATCCAGCTGTTTTAATTTCTCAAGCAGCAACCGCTTTTCTCGATGTAAATGTCCAAGATCAGTCTCAGCAAAAGAACCGGGATCGGAATCATCATGGCCACTGGAATGGCTTGAGTTAGCGTGAGGCTGCTCTAAGAGTTTACGTCTGTTTAGACGGTTTTTATCATGGTGGAGTTCATCTGCCTTTTTCAACATGACTTGATGCCGGTCTTGAAGGGCAGATTCCAACAACCGATTACTTGCAGGAATCTGTGACTTATGTAGCCGTCCTGCTATTACATCATGCTTGCTATCATCAAATTCTCGACTTTTTTTACGAGCTTGTGTTGTTTCTCCCTTCATGAAAGACATAGTAGAAGTTCCCAAGCATTTCATATTGTAGACTTTATCGTGATCCGAAGACCGTAGGCCCTCGATCTTGTCATCTGTTCTGCATATTTTCTTCAATTCTCCTGATCGATCAAATTCATCAAACCGGGAAGTGGGACTGATAGGTCGGATTTTAGAATAGATGGGGGGTTCTTCTTCTGTTGGTGTTGGAGGTGTCTGTGGTGTGTGTGGAGACCGCGGTCGGAACACAGAGTCTTTCCGTCTCTCCCTCAGAGGCGTTCGACTCCTACTTCGACTCGGGCTCTCTGTACGACTCCCGCTCTTACTTCTGCTCCTGCTTTTGCTCCTTCGCCTCACTGGTGAGTGCCTGTAGGAAAATTCAATGGCAGGGCTGTGGTCACGAGATGACTGCTTTAAGCGTGTCTCACTTCGACTTGAGTATTTCAGTTTTGTTGGTGTGGCATGACGATCAGCAAGATCCAATGAATGGTGATCCACCCAGTTTTCATCATGCCCATTATCACTGACGGCACTGTCACTGCTGTAGTAATCATATCTGTCTTTGGTGAACGCGTCTTCATAACGACTGCCGCGCGTTGATTCTTTGTCAGCATTCGAATGCCTGTCTTCCCGATACGGACTGTGGTATCGTCTTGGTGGTGTGACATTGCCTCTCTCACGACGTTCTCGTTGACTGTAGCCATATTCTCTTAATTCCTGCTCATAGGAATCTTCCTCGGCATAAGGAGGAGCACTTCCTTGACTGTATTCATCAATATGTCTACAATGACAAAGAAAAAAAAATATGTTAAAATGATAGATTTGCATTAATATCCTCTTAACACAGATAGAAATCAATGAAATCTGAACTAAGTTTTTATTGCAAGAATCTTATCAAATGATAATAGGGATTTCATAAATTTTACTTTTGAAATTTTAAAATCTACTAAAAAACTAGCACAAAAATATTTCAAATATTAGTGAAATAAGGAACAGATTTGAAGTGTAAAATACTGGTATTAAAAAAAAAAAAATAACAATATTTACCGTTTATTTACTTTTTTTTCTAATTTAAAAAATTAGAATTATAAAAAATAGGTTTTATATATCAATTTTGTTTGGATCACCTAATTATGATAAAGGTGTTAGTATTTAAAGATTCTTCAGAATGAATTATTATTATTATAAAAGTTTTATTTGAATAGCTTTATTAAATAGGTTTAAATTCACAAGCTGACTAAATCATTTTTTTTTTATTCATTCATATGATTTTCAAACTAAATGTTCTTAAAATTTTCAATTCATTATAAAAAAATATACAATATAAAAGATATAAAATGGATTTTCACTCAACATTTCCAATAATATATTTTAAAATATCTATCGCAGCATTTGAATTCTTGTATTGGTTTTATCGCTCTTCTTAGTATATCTTCTAATTTGAACATTGTATTTAATTTTCTTGTAAACATATTTTTGCAGAAGTAGAATATTTACTTAAAAACCTTTTAATGATCTGAATGTTTAGAAAAATTTAGATTTACCTTTGTCTCTGACTTGCAGGGAATTCTTCTGAATAAGTATTTTCAGAAAAATGTCTTCCTCTATAAGAGGATCCTTGCCTAGTTGATGAGGCTTGGAAATTTGTTGCTCGATTACGTTTTGTCGTGCTGAACTGAGGGGGTGTCAGTCCAACTCGTGTAGTTGTAGCAACAGGTGTAACAGTGCTAGTCTCATATCTAACATAAATAAAAAAATTACAAAATTATTAGCATTTGAAAAAAGAAAAAAATTGTAAAAAAAAAAAAAAAAAAAATCAATTTAGTACAAGTTAGTAATAGCTTCAAGATAATGATTATGATTATAAGAATACTTAAAAAGTTAATTTATAAACTGCCTTGATTTTTTATTTAAAACAAAGATGTTCTTGTAATTGAAAATAAACAAACATAAAAACTCAGTTCAACACAGTTTGCTAATACTTCCTCTAGTAGCAACCGCCAGAATGGCTTGTAACTTAAATATTCAACCAACACGTGTGGTGTGGAATAAAACACAGCAACACTAACAACACACACCACCAGTCTTGCAGGAATTTTCCAACTGACAGCCCAGTGTTCGCTAAACGCCCTGTTAATATCCAGAGAGGCACCTTCTCATCTGCATATGAACAAGAGTTTGCGTTGGAAGGACGCTACCTCAACAGGCCTAAATCATGGATTTGAACCCCCACCCAAGTATCGCACATAAAACCTTTTTTTCCACAGTCCTACCTTTAATTTGATGCGTCATCTTTTCAGTAAATAGATCTTAAAGACACATTAACAAAGTGAGCCTTAAACACAATCTTATTTGGAATCCAAATCACAATAAAAAGTTTATTCCCCCTACCTTTTTTTTTACATTAATAGAAAAGGAAAAAAAGCTATTATAAGTCATAATTATCATTACCTTGCACTATCTTCTTTGTAAGCAGAAGGGGTTGCAGGAGAATCATAATATTGTTCGAAATTGGCTCCCCTATTGTGCCGGTAGAGGCGCCCTCCTCGTTCATCAGGACGTTCTCCAGGCTGCAGTTGACCCGTCCGCTCCATTTTTTCAAAGAAAGCTGTTTGACAATCTCGACTAGCAAAATCAATCTGAAAAATGAAAGAAAGATTCAAGATTTTTTTTTAATAGAATAAAATGTTTTAAAAATCAAAAAAAAAATATATATATATATATAATAAGTCCTAATGTTTTTCTTTTGGTAATAACATAAACAAATCTCAGTTTTTGGTTTAGAGCCATGCATTTTGACTCTTTAAGCTTAAACTATGCTGAAAGCAAGATTGCAATTTCATACACTCATTCAGAAAAAACAGAAAATGGATAAAATGTTCCAAGAAATTTCATTAAAAAGAAATTCTTTTTATTAGTTTCCTTTTATATAACTTGACACTTTCAAGAGATTTTATTTCTTTTAAGTAAAACTTTAAAATAATTACAATTTGCTTCTGGAATATTTGAAACTAGAAATCTAGTAACCAGTTTTGAAAGAAAGAAAAATCATCTATAGAGTTTTTTGTTTTCTATTTTTATTTAAAGACAATTTTAATAAATAATAATCTAAATAAAATTGGGAGAAATGAATTTCATTAAAAATCTTTTTTCTAAATTTACCAAGCCATATTTATGCATTTAGAACAAGAATTTGAAAAGAATGATGCTATTTTAAAAACACTATGGAAAAAAAACTAGAATGACAATAACAAATAAGGATGAGGGGGTGTGATCAAATACATCCATAAAAAGATTGCATGCACGGTCGGTCAGTCGGTTACATTTGGATAAACAACAGTTGGAAACCTTTACTCAAAGACAAAATAAAACATGGAAAAGAAATTGTATTGCCTATTTATTATTGTTTATTTAAAAATGGATATTTTTAGTTTTTATTTCAATTTAAAAGCTATACAGGAAGTCAATGAAATAACAAAATTCATTAGGATTTTTTTAATGAAGAAAAAGTATCAGAAATGTTTGAGAATAAAGGTAATCCAACTTTATAGATTTAATTCTAAGGCATTGAAATGAAATTGGATAGACTACAAGCATAACATTAGAATATAATAAACATTCAAAGAGAAAAAATTGTTGGGGAGTTGAGAAGTAGAATTTGGATTTTAAGAAATTAAAACAAAATTAAAATGCTTATCTAAGTAATATACATACACATACTTATCATAATCATTTGTTTTATCAACTTGAGAATTTTTTTTCTACATATCCCAAGTAAATAGCCTATTATTATCATAACTAGTAATGGTAGTTTAAAATCCTTATTTGTTGAATGAAAGCTTGTTAGAAGGCAATTGAAATGTCATTGAATTGGGTTTTTTTATGAACTGATGTTGAGAAAAAAAATGGCATAAATCATTTTAACAAACAAAAAAATAAAATAATTTCATGAGTGAATTTTATTTTGTGGCATATTGTTGTACTCTATGCATGTACACAAACACTGGAATGGAGAAGAAAAACAGACAAAGAAATGAGTGAAGGGGAGGGAATAGTAGCAAGGTGAAGAGAGAAGGGGGGAGTTTGGGTTAATGGAAATGTCAAGGTTATCCTGGAGACTGCAAAGAATATTATTTTAAGGCTTGACTAAAAATTAAACAAGTTCCAAAAATGGAATGATCTTTAAAACATTCAAGACCAGACATGGCTCCCTGATCATAATCATCTTCATAATAAAAGTAATTAATTGGGAAAAAAAATCATTTTGTGCCATAAAAAAAGTCATTTAGTCTCGGGTTCCAAAAAATGTAATAAAAAAGGAATCTAAAAAAATAAATAGTAATAATGATAATTATTAATAATAATAATAATGATTAAATCAATCTGGACCTATACTGAATTGCCATTTGGGGAATGAACGGCCAAGTACAAGGACAATGTGCAAATGTAAAAAAAAAAGAAAATAAAAAAAGAAATAAATGAAACAAGTTTTCATTCATGCAGCAATCAATCAATTGCGATTAGAAAAAAAAGAAAAAAAAAAGTAAAAATGTACATGAGAATCGTTTTATTGTTTTCAAATGTTTGCTAAGAGTAAAACTTAATATGTGAAAAGAGTAAATTTCACACTGCTCAGAATTTGTCAAAATCTCTTTGCCCTGAATTCCTTCAGTTTTAACAAGTTTGGCTGCAATCAATAGGATGAGAGCAAAATCTCTAAAGAGGTTTTGAGGGAAAAATAAAGGTGGATTAATCAATAGAGGAAGGGGTTTTAATGTCTCTTCTTTCCTGCTACAAACACACACACACACACAATTATTTTTGTTTTCATATATGTATATTAATCTACAGAAAAAATGTTGCTTATATAAAGTGTTCAATATCATTGATTAAGCGCAAGTAATCACCAGACCAAAACGTGTGTTTTATACATTACATAAAAATACAGCACTTTTTTAGTCTTATGATCACACAGGGTTGAAATTGACAGTCACCAAAAGCTGTTGACTGTGTCTACACTGATAAACCTATGTGTATAACTGATGCCTATATCTATAATTGAAGTGCTTAATATCATCTGGAGTAGTTGATCAGCGTAGAAATGGAGTCAACAGTCTATTTCATTGCACTGGTGAGACACTAGCAGTCACCAAAAGTCATTCACTGTGTCTACATTGATCAACTATAAATTTGGAAATAAAATGGAAGAAGGAAAACAATTTTCAAATGATTTATATATATATATATATATATATATATATATATATATATATATATCTAAAATATTTAGGAGGGAAATAACTGTAATACTTTTTTTTTAGGAAGAATAAGGTGGGGAAAGGCTAATGAAATAATAGGGATTTTGAGAATATTGGAAAAAGAGGAAGAGAGATAGGGAAGAGAGAGAGAGAGATAGAAGTAAATAATAATTTGACATCTGAAGTTCATTAGATTTTTATTAATGAATTCTTTAGGGAAGATATTAGTAGAAAGCCGTAGTCATATCATCTCTCTATCTCTTTCTTAACTTCTGTTTGGTTACACAGCAAGCAATTATCACGAGAAACAAGTGCCAAAGATAGTTTGAAAAGAGAGCAGGGTGGATCATGCTTCCATAGTAATAATAATAATAATTTTGATTATGAAAATAATGCAGAAAAATTTGGATAAGGTTGAGGAGGACTGTTTCTTTTCTGCATGCAGTGCCTCTAATTGATTTCAGTTGTTGGCATTACATTGTTTTTTTCATGCTTGCTATGTTATCTGTTTAATAAATGGATGGGAAAATTTATCCTTATTGACTAATTCCTTTAAAAGAGAAAGAAAAATTGAATAGATGAGAGAGAGAGAGAAAGAGAGAGAGAGAGATAAAGAGAAAGAAAGAGTGAATGGGGAAGCAGTATTAAGTTTGTTTATTTTTATTTAAAAACTTAAACAGAAGATACTTATAGCCAATCATTCAGGTAATTTAAGACTGGATCGTTCCCAAAATAATTTCTTTGTGGAGTAGAGTATGCACACATGTATTTATATATGTATAATTTAAATGTGTATATATATATATGTGTGTGTGTATATATATTCACATACACACGTGCATTTACAGATATAAATGTATGTACATAAATGTTATTTGAGGATACTTGTAGATGCTTGTCGGTGCTTGTGTAAAGTTTATATAACTTGTGTGTGTGTATGTGTGTGTAAACATATGTATATATCTATATTTAATATATGAATACCTCCAGCTAGGTAATGACACAAAATTAATATTCACTTACATTCAGATGTCCACCAAGTCTAAAGTCACCAGTCTACAAAGATTCATCAAAGGAGAAAGGCTAACTATCAGAAATTATGGAAATATTATCAATACTATGTTTGTTATTATTATAATGATAATTAGATGATTAATATGATAGGAGATATAAGTGAACAAAATTATCTCTAATAAATGCTAGCTGATCATTTTTTTTCTTCTTATTTTTAACAATTACACACAATAAAATGTTGGAATAGAAAGTTTTAAAAGAATAAATAATAAATTAAAAGTTAAAATGTAGACAAGAGTCATAATAATTAATATGAAAAAATTTAAAACCAAGAACAAATTGGGGCCAGATTTCTAGTTTGAAAATTCCAATTCAAGAGTTTATAGAAGATCTTGATTAGCTTGAAAGTAGATTTAATTCTTTTAATTTTTTATCACAACTAAAAGATTGTAAAGAGAAGAATTTTAGCAAACAGCAGTTTGAAAATGGCAAAGAGAAAATTTAATTTTTTTCTCAAAAAGTAAAAAAAAAAAAAAAAAAAAAATTGCAATAAACCAAATAACAGTGGAAATCTTTTCACAAAATTTGTTATGTCCATGTACAAATATGATAATTAGTAAATTAAATCATAGAGAGAAAAAAAATATTCAAAAGCCAAGTCATGTCTGTTCTTAAATTTCTATTGAACAAAAAAGAAAAAGATATATGCAAATCTGTGAATGAAAGAGAAAGAAATATCTGGTGGAGTGAAGAGGGAATTGTTAAATATATAAATGGCAATATATTTAAAAACTTTGTTAGTATCTTATCCTGACTTCAAAAACTCTCTAGGACACAGCCAATTTACAATGCAAAAAGAAAAACAGAAAATAAAGGCATAAATATTTCATAAAACAATTCTCTTTTACATGAATGCATTTCAATAATTGTTTCCATATCTTTTAATAGCTGGAAAGATAGATAGATTATTGATTTTTATAATGACAGAAGTTCATCTCTTCACCATGAGATCTAATTCTTCTAAGAGAGAACACTGGCAATAATCAATAGCTTTTTGCTAGGAGTTATTGAATCAATTCTTTACAACAGAGTTGTTGTTCTCCAAAACAGAATTTAACATGAAATCTACATTTGCAAAGTAAAAAAAAAATCTTGTAACTTCAAAATATTGATTTATTTTTCTTGAAAAAAAAAAAAATCAAATAAGATTTTTATTAGTGTTTCATGTAAAAAAAATGTCTTAAAGGAATAAACTGTGATTTAAGTCTTTTATACTTTTTTAAAAAATCAATTCAATTAAATAGATAAAACGAAATTCAAAATTTTTGATTTTCCATTTTTCTTTTTAACATACGACAAAAAGTAATTTTATATTGCTCAAAATTAATTAAACCGAGCTACTTTTAACATGATTTCATATGAATATATAAGTTGATAAAAAATCACAAATAAAACTGGATTTGCTAGATGGTTTACAAGCCTTCTACTTGACATCAGGCATCATCATTATGAAATAATGTAGTAATAGAAAAGTTAGGGTGGCATTAAAAGAAAAAAAAATTAGAGCACTAAATATTGAAATAGAAATTTTGAAAAAATGAATTCAACATCAATTGATGGAGAACAAAACTGTTTTGATTACATTTCTGGAAAAAGGAAAACATTTTTTTAATAAAAAATGAAATCACTGAAAAAAAAAATGACTAAAGATGTGTGTATGAGGCAAAAGGAATTGTAAAATGCAGAAAATCTCTAGAATATGGGTTGCATAACATTTTTAAAGTTGACAATATGCCACATATTTTGATGTTAAAATCAAAGGAAAATCATTTTTTTTTTTTAATGGGTTTTCATAAAGATACAAATTATGGTTGAAAAAAAAGAGAAGAAAACATTCCCCAAATAAAATTTAAATAAATGGCATAGAATGTTGTAAAACTGCAAAATACCATATTGGCTATCAAATAATAATAGTAATCTATTAAATAATATCAGTTTGAATTATGTTACACAACTGGTTCATATGTTTTTAATATGCTATTTAAACAGTTTACTTATTCTATCAGTAAAATCAAAGAACTTCCAGGAGAAATAAACAGATGAATAATTATAAAAAAAAATATTAATAAAGCCAGACAATGCAAGTTAGAAGATTTTTTTATATATGTATGGTGACCGTCATTTCTTCAGAACATATCCAAATGTGAATGAGTCCTCCGAAAGTTTTACATATCCTACCCCATAAATTATGTGGTCTGGCTTTATTAATATTTTCTAATACCTGTTACACAGTACTTCCATCAAACACCTATCTATTTAACAGGAAATATTTAATTTTGGTAACATTAATACCAAATTTTGTCTAAAAATTCATCACTGATGCTACTTTTTTTTAAACTAAAAGGAGGATGGTTTTTTCTTCTTTTTTCTCACACAATATTAAATGTTTTAAAATAAATCCATTTTAAGAATATAAAAAAATGAGGATAGATTAAATGAAAATATACCTAAGCTCATTTAGAAAACTCAATAAGACCATTTCATTTGATTCTAAGTAAGTACGCCTTAGTTCAACTTGTGTTGCATTAATAAAGAGAAAATACAAAATCAATTTTTTTTTTAGTTAAAGAAAGAAAGAAAAGATTATTTAGAATTTTTTTTTTACCTGAACTCGTTTCTTTTTTAAAATCCTATTCCTCATCTCATTGACCGCATACTGAGCTGTATCCATACTTGTGAAATAAATCAAGGCTCGCCCTTTATACCGGTCAATCACCGCATGACTGACTTCACCATAGCGGCCAAATTGCTGGCAGAGAAATTTCTCAGTTACAGATTCAGAAAGGTTATCAAGCCACACACAATTGGTTGGCATACTTTTACCAAACCCAAGCTAAAATCAGAATAAAAAAAATTATTGAAATAAAAATTTTTAAAATGTCATTGCGGAAAAATAAAGACATTTTGTACGAGTAGTGATAGATATCGAAATTAAATTTAATTTTTTCTTTCATCTTACAATTATCCATGTTAAATTAAGAAAATATCAAAGGATTATAAAACAATCAGGCAATAAAATTAATGTATCAAATTTTTGGTCTATTGTCTTCATTTTCATTATTATCTCCCTTACATTTTGGCTAATGACCCCTTCGGCCTTTTTTGAAAATATTCAACCATTAACTTTTGTTCTCATTTTAGTTGATTTATAACAAAATAAATCTTTTTGATTCAACGGAGAACAAAAGTATTTGATGATTACCTTTATTTTGTTAGCTCCTATGTGTTCGCCCTCCATTTTACGCAGAGATTTTACAACACTTGTAATATCTGCATATTGTACAAATGCATATGCTGAAACTGCACCCTGACGTTTGACATCAATATCCTTAAAGAAAAAAAAAAAAATTAAAAATTAATTTTACTAAGATTTTATTTTAAATTTTCTTAAAAATTCCATATTTTTGCTTTTTTTTTTTTTTTTTTAAATTTTTTGTTTGTAAAGATACACAGAAGAAAAACAAAAAAGAAAAATCCTTTTAATAATTGGCTACGTACTATAATTTCACCAAAAGACTTAAAACGATCTTGAAGTACTGGAGTTTTTATTTCTTTTTCTAAGTTTCCCACAAATAACGTTCGTGTTGCCTTAGGGTGGTATTCATCACATTCAGCTTCTGGGGGACGGAACTCATTGTCTTCCACTTCTGCAACAACAGTAATCGAAATAATATTGGTAATAGCAGTAAATAAAATGATAATTGCAATAATTGTTAAATCAACAAAAATATACTAAAAAAAAGAAATATTTTAATGAAAGTAGTATTCCAGATCAATTTAAAAAATTTTAAATATAGAATATGATTTTTATTTTTTTAAATATTAATCAACTATTGAGAAGCTCAGAATAAGAATTCTTACCAACTCCTTCATGAGCCATAACTTTGATTTTTTTTCCAAAAAACATTTTGTCCTGTGAAGCTTCTAATGCCTTTGCTGCATCTTCAGGTCTGTAAAAAGAGAATGAAAATAAGTTTTATTTAAATTAAAACCTAGCTCGGCTGTATATATAAACCCCAAGGAAATTAGATACTGAATGACGCTGTATCTAATGAAAAAAAAATGAGAAGGATTATAAACATGAATCATTTATCCTTATAACTTAAAGTATTTCATTGATAAAATCAGTTAACAACTACCAGTAACAAATAAAATAAAAAAATGTCAATTGTCATTTTCAAGCAAAATATTTTCATCACTTACTTTATTCAGAAATTTTCCCAAAAATGTTTGTTTAAGATTCAACAATTTTTTAAGACAAAATCAATTAAAAATATTTAATCATTATTCAATAAAAAAAATAAACATATTGTAAAACAAATGACTACTTACTTTCGGAAACTGACCACTGAATATCGTTCTTCTCCTTGCCCTAGCACCTGTACAGAAGTTACTTTTCCATGCTTTTTGTATTCATGAAAAAGACCATCTCGAAGACTAGTATCTGTAAAGATAAGATGGATAAAAAAAAAAGAAATTAACAATGAGAAAAGATTTTTATCATCAAATAGAGTAGAAAATAAAACAACAGAAATCATTCAAATGTTTAATTCGTCTTGACTAAAAAATATATTTAGTTTTTTAATGTCATCTTTATGGTCTACTTAAGGTAATTTTATATTTTTCTTCAAATCCTGTGTTCAGTATAGCAAGCATGTTGATTTCTGTGTATGGTAAGCCTCAGAAAGATTTTTTTTAAAAGTGGTTGTTTTACAACAGAACCCCAAGGAA
The DNA here is from genome assembly GCA_034780655.1 of Idiosepius hallami. NCBI lineage: Eukaryota > Metazoa > Mollusca > Cephalopoda > Idiosepiidae > Idiosepius > Idiosepius hallami. The sequence continues at coordinate 105,373 of JAUZSX010000035.1, forward strand.
AGATTTGTTGTGTGAACAGAGAGAATGCTATTACATGCTAAATGATCAATGTAGTTAATGAACTTAAAATTTATATTAATGTCAATATTTTCCAAGTAAAAACTTCTTCAGATGCCTTTTTTTTTTTTTAATTCAAACCAAAGCTATTGATAATTTGTGTTGTCAATGTGCTGTTATTTTAAAGTACGTATTTTTATGTTGTTAATTTCATTTGTAAAATTCAAATGATGAACCTGAAAAGTTTAAAATACATTTCTAATCATTTCCAAAGAAAATCTAACTCTATATACAAGTCATTTTGGTTCCAAGAAAAGGATAAATTAAAAGCCATTGTGTTATTCTAAGTTAATTTCTAGAACCATCCTTATATCATCAGTTCTGTCTGAAGAGCAAAACATAGAATTTTAGTTAAGTAAGATACCTGTGTTCATGCATAACATTATTATTAGCATACTGATCATAGGTTCTAGTCTACAAAATTTAACCAAACCAGTTTTATAAATCCATTAAAAAAAAAAAGATATACTCACCACTGGATCTTAATGGTAAACCTGTTACACAAATTCCAAGCGGTTTTCTTTCTGACTGTGATCCTGCTGTTGAAGATTTACTGGACATCATACTTTGACTTTCTGATTTTGAGTGTTTTTGACTCGATGCTGAACCAACAGGAATCCGACGCAAACTCCCTCGGCTGCTTGCACGACTACAAATAAATGCAACAATTTCTTTTATAAAAAGTAAAATTAATTTGATGGAAACTTTTATTAAATTTATTAAGTGGATACGTATGAATCTTTTACCAAAAATACATTTAAAAAATTCCATAACCAAAAACAGAAAAAAAGGTTAAATGTGTAATAACTTCAAAAATTTAATTTTAAATATTTTTTTGAATCGTCTGAGATACCAGAACTAACAAGGGTATAAAGTTCAATAAAATAAAAAGGTTATTTAAAAATTATGACTTATCTCCCTTGAACACTTCTTTATTATGCGTTCTCTCCCCTACATATGTGGGTTTTTTTTTGTTTTTTTTTTATTCTTAAAGAATGTTGTAAGGGAGATAATTCCCTCGCGTTTGTTTTTTTTTTAATAAGAAAAGTGGAAATCGTACCACAAATTATTAATATTTTCGGAATAATAAATCATTGGGGGGAAAAAAGTGTGTGTGAGTGTGTGTGTGTGTGTAAATATGAATTTTTACAGGTTGCCCAAAAAGTTACTAGAGAATTGATGAATTGCCCTTGAATTTTCAGAACCTAAAAATCTGTAATTTTTGTTGGTAAACAAATCTATTCAAATGAAAATAAGCTTCATCTGAAATGATCAATTTTTGTAGAAAATTATGATCAGTTCAGACAAGTTATTTGCATTTGAACTGCGTATTGTAGCCTTGTTTGAAAATCTCCAGGCTACAAGTGACTTTTTGGACACCCTGTATCTATTCTACTTGGTTTTCATTTAAACAAAAATAAGAAATGTAATTACCTTCTGGAATGTGATCTTGATCCGCTGCTCCCTGATGAAGACCGACTATACTCACTGCTGGAACTGGACCGTGACCGACTACGACTGGACGAACGGGATACAGAGACCGAACCTTTCCGCCGACCACTACTGTGTCGACTGCTGGCCTGAGAGATAGAACATGTTGGAGACAACGTTGATATCCGCGGCCGTTCAAAACTTTCTCTGTCACTGCTATATTGTTCATGATATCGTTCATCAAAGGAATGCTTTTGCAAGGTATTGGAGACAACCACACTGACTCCAGTGTTGCCAGTGTCGCCCCCATTGTTGGTGCCACCGGCGCCACCACCGCTACCACCCCCACCACCACTACTGCCACTGACAGCACCACCGCCCGCACCACCACCACCAACACTGCTGCCACCACTGTTAGTGTTGCCTCCACTACTGGCACCACTTGCGGCAGCAGTGGCACCCACACCACTGCTGGTTCCAACGGCTCCACTGCCAACAACACTGCCACTACCACTAGGGGTCACTGTACTGCTACCTGCGCTGCTGCTCCCAACCCCTGGGACAGTGCTGCCACTACCACCACTAGTGACAACACCTGTGACACTCCCGCTGCCAGACTTCTGTCGTTGTGGTCCTCTAATAGAAAAAGGAAAAAAAAATAAAAAGATAAGAATTTTCTGGTAAAATAAAATGCATTTCTTTGAATTTTTATTCATTTTAGCTAAATTATCAATTAGTTTGATTATTATGATAACATTTGACTGGCAATATGATACATAGATTGACTTTTAATATGAATCATTTGAAATATTATAAACATTGATTTACAAATTAGCATTTTTATCTTGGTTCTGTTATAATGTTTTTGTGTGGAATTACTTTCCAGATTTAATTTATTTTGCAATGATCAAGACATATTACATGAGTAAAATTTGATTGCAAGATCAACAGATACGTCATAAAAATCAATAGAAAGTCAATCTATTTATATTTATTTACTATGCAGACTGTGGTACTTATCTTCATGTTCATTAAATTATTAATAGCCTGCATAAAAAATATACATCAAGACTAATTCCAAGGATAAAAAAAATAACCTAAATATAACATGTAAAAATCTTTTATATCACCTTAAAAAATTTATAATTTCTTTAAAAAAAATTCTTTTAGAAATTTAGTACAAATAAGATTTTTATATATCTTTCTAAGTTCTAATTCAACTAACCAAAACAGGAAAAATTAAAAAATACAATAAATTTAACAATTGGAATAAAAATATATATTAAAACCATTTTTTTTTAAATTCATTCATTAATAACCCATGTCAATACAATTCATCTGGAAATAAAAGTTGAATTGTTGATATCCAATTTACACAAACTGCAAAGTGAGCATCATTAATTCCACTGCTAATTTATTCTTCAAGCTTAGACAAAATTCTTGAGTTGATTACCCATCTCCTAATTCATTAATAAAAATATCAATCAAATCTCTAGCCAATTCTCTTCACTTTGGTTTTAGATTTTGATCAAAGCTATGAGGATTTAACATGGGGCTGTATGGCCTTTTGCAAAATCCAGTGGATAGCAAATTCTTCCTCAAGCATAACTTTCTCAATGACAAAATAACAAGGTGCATTATCAATAATTAAAACAACCATGGAGTTCATAAGTTTTTTTAGTAGCATTCTTGTAAAAATTTTAGCACCCTCTATTTTTTTTCACCTCATGTGGATTTCCATTGCCTCTTAAAAATATTGATATTAAAATTTGTTTCATTCATAAAAATTATAAGCTTTATTTTTGACTAATAGTTTAAAAGACTTGCCACAAACTCTATCTTTTTGGTTTTATTTTCTAATTAATTACCCTTTTCAGGTAAATAATAGTATCTTTCAAAGTATAAATCAGACCACCGAGGAGTAGCCTGATAATCTCCTTAGAAATTTCAATGAAAATTTTGTGGTGAAGCTTTTAAATCCTCAAGTGTAATTCTTTTATTTCTCTATTTACACTCTACAAAAAATTCTTTATGAAAATTTGATAAAGAACTGATTTCTTTACATTTCAAGAGCTAGCAACAGTTTGCCAATTGCCATTTGTTTTGTAACCTGATAAAATTTGTGGGTTTTTTTGTTGTTGCTTTTTGCCTGATTTTTACAAATTTTTGTATTCATTTTTTAGATATAAAATATTTTCTAAGATGAAGTCTTGTTAAAACTTTTCATGGTTTTTATAATTTCCCCATTTTGATTATTCCCATTCTGAATATGGTTAGTCCCATTTTGCATTTGAAAAGGTATAAACTCAAATATAACTCTTCCTAGGTCTTTTTTTTTTACAAATATTAACTCATGAGGATTTAAATTGAACTCTCTTAACACTAAATAGGTTACTTTATCTTAATATCTCATTAGTTTCATTAAAGTTTACGTCCGGGCAGAAGAAGGCTATTTAATATTCCTAATGTTTAATATTCCTAAAAATATTATCAATTATGTTTAATGTTACTAATGATATTAAAAGATACATTTTGTATATAAATTAAAAGATCATAAGATAATGCAAAAAAGAAATGTTGATATTTTTTTATACTTAATCTAAATATCTGCATTAGATGTTGTAACAGGCTTCCTCTTAAGAACTTGAAAGCTATCAGAAAGAATGACACTTTTTTTCATGCATTTTTATGGATCTGTAAAAACTCTTTACTATTAAAAGGGAAGATTTTCTTTTGATTCATGAAAAGTTTATTTGTTAACAAATTTACAAAAACAACAAAAAATTTATAAAACAAATTCTAAAAGTTTCGGTATTGTCTGTAATAGGTCTAATCACTAGAATTGTTAAGGAAATTTGAATGAAATAAGGATTAGAAAGTTAACCTAATTTTAGACATTATGTAGAATAGTATTTGTCTTTTTTTACACAACTATTTTTAGCAAAAAATGTTTTTTTTATGTTAGCCAATCCATTTCTCTTAACAAATTTTCTATAGTAATATATATTAAAAACATTTTTAATTTTGAATTTAGCTACAGCTAATTAATCACTAAAGTTGAGGGAAAATTGATTTAATATCTCTTAAAAATGTTGATTTATAACTAATGCTTTTTATTTTTACATTATTGCAAAATATACTTATAATGGAATTCGATCTCTGACAGGTGATACATTCTTTTATTCCTATTAATTAATAACTGAATTAACAAATTATCAAAATTTGATTTTATTTTGATTGTTGTTGTTTTGTTTTGTTTTTTTACTTGCATATTCTACTTCCTGTCACATTTTTTTAACTTCAGTTAAAAATAGAAATAGCAGCAAGTCTGATTTTCTTTTTATATTTTTTTTCATTTTTCAGAAAATGCCTTTTTTAACAGTTAAAGTAATAATTTGCACTCAGGATTCATTTTTAAGCATTTAAGAATAAAGAGAAGTGTAATAAGTCAGTCAACATGATCCCTTACTCCCACACACACACCCAGAGGCAAGTAGAAGGTTGCTTACCTATGCAAGTGTGTTGTGTTTTTTTATAGGCAAATTAACAAGCTCTATGTAAAAAGTTGGAATGTTTGAATTGGCAGAGGGCAAAATATTCACTGAAGATAAAAAAATTTTTTTGAATCCTTCTTTCTCTCCTATTATTGTAGTGATGAGGATATTTTACTCCTTGGTAGATATTTTACTTTCTACTAAATTAAGCATTCCAACTCTTTACTGAGATCTTTTATTTATTTAAGCAAAACTGTACACTTTCTTTTTAAAGTGTGCAATACCTAATCAAACTGTTGATGCTCTGATGTTTAACCAAAGTTAACAAATAGTAAAACATAAATCACAAATACTAGTGAAAATGTTTTTGTCAAAAGCAACTTTTTTTCAACTTAACTCACATTAAATGCTTAACAGATTGTCCATAAAAATGTTGTAAAGAAATTACTTAAATTTACAAATTATTATTATAATGTTATAAATAATTATAAATGTGTGGATGAAAATCATTCAATAAAGTATAGGAATTTGACAATAACAATAACCTAATAGAAAGTTGTCAGAATTGTTCACTTCTTGGATAGAAAAATTTGATTAAACAAATCTTGGCTCTCAGGTCCCCCGAGAAAAATACAGTGTTATGATACTGAAAAGTAAAGTTGCATAACTAAAGGTTATTGGACACCTGCATCCAACAGATCTTGTGAGTTTGGTATCAATTTACTAAATTGAATGTAAAAAATTGATCTTAATAGGTAAAGGTTTATAGGTTTGCTGAATTGCTTGCACAAATAGTAAAATATAATTTTTCTCTATTTTAAAAATTCAGAGCTAACTTCAATAATTTTTTAATTATTATTGTTCTATTTTAGTAAAAATTGATGGTGAAAAAGTTGAATTAACTTAAATAAAATGCAAATAAATTATGTGAATACATCAATTTTGAACATAAAATGAGACTAAGTCAGTGAAGGTCATAGAATTTAAAATACCAAAAAAGAAAAAAAAAACATAACATTGAAACTCGCCATTGGCATTATCTTTCAGGAATTAAAACACAGTCTAATTAAGGTTTCAATGAAGAAATCATTATTTTAATGAGAGAAGGAGACATCTCATATTGCTAAGAAGATCATTACAGTAAACTTCTGGAGTAATTCTGAATTTAAAAAACTGATCCTAATTATTCTTCAGGGTCTATTTTCAGCATATCAGATAATGTGTGTGTGTGTGTACTCACACTCACACATATATATATATAATCTAAAAATTGAAGATAGATAATAAGCCACCTTATGAATTGATCAAATTCATTCTCTTTCATTTTTGAAAAAGAAAAAATTCTTTAATGACAATAACAAATAGGCCAATCAATGAACTGAAGCAGTCAGATCCACTCAGCACGAAGGGTTGAGTCACATATTCTCTACTCCCCACCACCAACCCAATACTACCATCAATCCGATCATGTGAGCTGCACAGCTTGGCATCTAGAAGGCAGCAAAAATGTCCTTGACATAGAGGACCAGGTGTTTAAGAATTCTCTAAGATGGCAACAACTTCTATGAACGACAGAAGACTGATCTGAGTCCAAAATGGGGAAAACAAGACTCAAAAGACTGACAGCAATAACAGTAAAAAATGTAAATAATTTCTATCACTTAATGACAAAACTTAGTCAACAGCTTTTTAAAATCACAACACAACAAAGGAAATAATAAATAGAAGAAAAAAAGAAAAAAATAAAATTTTAGCATTTATTAGAATATCAATATCAATTGGATACTTCCTCAAAATTTGACAATTGTTAGTCTAGGTTTTGTTTTATAAAATCTTCTTTTATGATAAATTCCATTTTTAGAACTTAGTATTCATGATAAACTAGTGGCTACCTCTCTCGCTGCATTCGATAACAATTTTGAAGGCAAATAGTGAGTATATTGGTATTGTTGAACACAGATTGAGAGTTTTGTTCAAGTTTTTCAGACTTCAAAATTGCATATATTGATTAGAAGAGCAGATTATAAGTACATGAATATTTCAAGAAAACTAAAATCAATAATTCTAATAAGATTGAACGAATAGTTTACTTTTGGTCAAAATATCTAATTATAAATGTGTCCTTAAATTCTAAGAAATATTTATCTAAGACAACAAATAAGCAGTATGAACACCTAGAGGTCTGTAGGATTGTATTCTAGAAAACGATGAAAAGAATCATATAAAAGCAGTTTCATGTGGATAGAAATGTTCTTTATAGTTTTTACTTGATCAATGAAGGCTTTGAAATAATTTGTTTAAATCATTAACAAATTTCAGGCTCCATGTGAATGCAACACAAACTTAATATATTTGTTTTCACCAACAGGGCTCGATTCAAACCTGTTCTGGAGATCCTAATAAAGGAGTTGAATCATATATCTTGCAAGTAAAATCAATTTGACTGCAAAGAATGCCAATGCATATACCACAAAAGCCTGGTGTCTTGAATAAATTAAATAGGATATAAAAAACAATTTAGTAGACAACTTGAAAAAGTTTCTTTTGTGCAACGGTAGAATCCAATTTAATCTATGGTGCCAATGCTGGGCATTGACCGAATCACACAAGTCTAAGCTTGATGGTGCATACACTCAAATATTGAGAGCATGCATTGAACATTTCATGGAGGTAGCACCCAACTAAATCTCAGCCTTAAATAATCATCCAAAATTGTTCAAGTATCAAGTATGAATACAGAATGAATTTTGTTCACTTCTAATGAGGAAAGCAAGAGCTTGAATATGACCTAATGCTCGAGATACTACTTACTGGCTCTACCCATATTGGCCATCTAGCAACCACTCATACAGACCAACTATGTAGGGGTATTGGTTGCAAGCCTAATGCAAGACTGAAATAGATGGTGTAATATGGTCATGAATATCTATGCTAGCTTGACGAGATGATGATATTCATTCTTGTAATCGAATCTGGAAAGAAGATCTTGGATGTTATTCCAAAATCAAATGCAGACATTCACTAACACAAAATATAAATACTGCACTTCTTTTTGGATAAAATTTCACGTTAATTTTAGGTTTGAAAATATGATAGTCACTTCAAAAACTGAGCTAATCTTTTTGGATTAAGCTAGAATGTTTATAAAATGTATGGTTTAACTCATGTGTAATTGGATACATAAGAAAATTTGCTAAATAGTTTTAAAAATAGAAATAAGCAGGATTTAGATAAGCATTATTCTGAATTGACATTACCATTCCTTAAAAATTGTTCATCAATATTCTTTAAAATCTGCTTATCATTTCAATTTTTATGAAATATTTTCAAAAGGAAATTTATTATTATTATTTAAACTATTTAGATTTCTAATCTCCTTTTCATTATCCAATCCATAAAATTTTAAAGGTATCTTCATATGACTTGAAGGCTTTGGTTTAGATAAGATTTAACTGGTATTTATTTGAAGAATTCAGGATCAATTCTGACTGGTGCTACAGGCAGAAATAGTTTCAAATACAGGCGGTTTAAAAAAAATTGCTGTCATTTCACATGATGTGAAACGACTCAGCTATAACCCCCCCCTCTTCTTGGTGCTAAGGTTGAAGAGCTGAAGTAGTGAATCACTCCTGCACTGGAGAATGTTATCAAAGACATGCTGTAGTATGTCTGTCACAAGTTTGATCATTGACTTGATGTGTGCGGAGTCAAAGGCGGTGCTCATATTGAACATTTGGGAAAAATTATGAAATTGGTCAAAGAATCTACAAATCTCTGTTGTTTTCTTTGAAATCATAACTATGTTCAACAGTAGTGAGTAGTTTCCAAGATATTGGCATTTAAATTTATGTCAAATTTTTTGGAACACCCTGTAATTAACATCAATTTACATTGTACTATTAAATGTTTTTTTAATATGGATGGTCTTATTTTGTTGATTGTATAAAGTGTTTTAAATTTGAAAAAGTCCTGATAAAAGACAATAAAGTTGAACATGGGTGTTCCCTGAATAAAGCCAAAGGGTAAATTGCATTCTTTGAATGTAATACTAAAAATAAAAATAGAAATTTGAATGATCTGAATAATAAGACTCAAAGCTCATTCCAGTAATTTTATTATGATTCTCTTAATATATTGAGATCCTTAGTTTGGAATTTTTTTTTATATTATTAAGCAAGAGAATTTGATGAAGAAATGTAGGTTGTTTTTCTTGTAGACAACAAAATAGGTATTTAAAACATTCTTAAATTAAATACAGTGGATCTTATTAGAACCATTATCAATTTCATATTAAGTCCTGCACATAATTTTTAAAACATTTGTGTAACTTCACAGAACTATTTTTTAAAGTTTTTCTTCATTTTGCTTTAAATATTCTTTAAAGCCCTTTCCCTTTTAACATCATCTTCAAATTTTAAATTATGTAAGAGTAATTTTAATTTATTGAGATCATCACTTTTTACATCAAGAAGGCAATTCATTTTAAATTGAAAAAAAATAAAAGTCTTTAAAATTAGAATATTCAACTTACCGCTCATACTGCTTGGAAAATGAGGTCCTATTTCTTTGATAAGACCTTGACTGATGCTGTACTTGCTCATCATATGTAGGATATCTGTTTTCAAATTGACTGTTTTCCCTACCACTGCTGCTGCCACTGCCACCATAGTAATATTCCCGGTATGTATCATCTTCATCAAGGCTACTGAAACAAAAAAAAGGAATTTAAAAATAAATAAAGGGAGAGAAAGAAAGAAAAAACAGTAACTAAAAGAAAGTGAGAAAAAAACAAGTAAAAATAAATCCTTAAAAAAGAAAAAAACATCTTCAATTTCTAAAAAAAATACAAATTCATTAGGAAAAATCAAAAATGTATGCAGATTGGACAAAATTGTTTTTGCTAATTTTATCAATAAAGAGAAGCGGGGATTTTTAAATAAAAACTTTGGAAAATAGTCAAATAACGGAAAAACATATCTTTGGCATATTTCCATAGAAATTTTAGGTACATTTAGAAGTTATCAAATTGGAATTAGGAGTCACATTTGAGGAGAAAGAACACCATCTTAGTCATGATTTAATAATAAATACATTCCATAGAAATACAACCTAGAAAAGAATTTTCACACACATCTTTAGATCAATTATTTACAGTACTTATTTCATGCAATAAGTTTGAACAACAAAAAACGACATCAAATACTGGTAAAAAAAGATTATAATTTGTTTTTAATTATTAATAATTCAACCAAAATGGAATGAGAAAAGTCAAAGAGAACAGCATTATGTTTACCATATAAAATCCAGATTTTGCAATGGTGACAAAAATTTATGCTCTAACGAGAAATTAGTTTTGATTAAAATCTATTAAAAAAGGATACTCTAGGTAGATAACTAAGGATTTGTTCTCTCTGTCTAAGGGGAGAAATCATCACTCCACAGAAAAAAAGGCATAAGAAAGAAATCAAAAACTAGCAAGAAATAGTTATATATAAATTATACATATATTGATGGGTTGAAATGTTTTTTTTGTTTTGTTTTTTAAGAGAAGGCACCTTTCATTTATCCATTTTGCTTCATAACTTGTGAATTTGTCTCGGAATTAATTATCGGAGTTAAAGAATGCTAGAAGTATGAATGAGAAACAGTGATGATCTATAAGAGTTACCCAATAAGTTATGATACAGTGTAATTTGTATGTAAAAGCTTACACAGACAAATTTAGATATCTTTTATTCATAAAGACAGTATTATACTATTAGAAAATAATAATAAATTTAATTAATTCTAATCATGACAGAAATTAGTACTTTGTAGAATATCCTTTATGGAATTCAACAGCTACCAATCTATTCCTGTGTGTCTTAACTAATGATTTACACACATTTAGAAGTACTTTTTTCTTTAGCATACCTCCTTCAAAGTCTTGATAGTTGTTGGAACTCTTTTCCCAATTTGAATTTCGATATATCACCATAAACTTTCAATTTAAAATCTAGAGACAGACTTAGCCATTGCAAGACATCAATGTTCAGCAAACCATTTTCTTGTATATTAAATGGTATGCTTAGGATCATTATTCTGTTGGTAAATCCAATCGGGGGGTAGCTGAAGTTTCTTAAACAGAAGCCATGAATTCTCTTGCATCTAAAGATCCATGCAATATACAAAAAATGCAATTTATTTTAAAATTGAAAAAAAAAAAGGGATATTATTTTATTTTATCCAAACTAAAGCATGAAAAATCTTGTAGCCTCTTGCTACTATTTTGAAAAATTATTAGACTCTTTTTGTTTTCCTATGTTATGAAATTGACTTGTTTTTTCTCATTACCAAAGATTAAACCAGAAATTCTTTTTAGATATTTATTTCTAAATCAAATCATTTTAATCCTTAATTGATTTTATTTTAATACATTTTTGTTGACAAAACTTCTTAGGAATGAAGACACAAAGAAAAGTTTATGATAGACTAGACTATATTTTTTTCATTTTTTGATTGTTTTAATTATTAGGGTTTACTTTTTTTTTCTTTTTGTAATTCTAAATCTCTTCATTTTTGTTTGCTAATATAACATAAAAAGAAAAGAAACAAAACATGGATGACTGAATGCTTCCTAGGATACAAAAACTAAAAGTTATCTAATCTAAAAAAAAAAGTAATTTGTTCCTAAGATATATTTGAATTGTTTTTCATTGTAAAAAAAACACCATAGAGAAAAAAAAGACGGAGAAAGCTAGATATTAGCAGGAAGAAGTAAGATGATAGAAAGTGAGGCTATGGGAAATATTTGCATGATATTATTTTTTTAAATTTAGAGACATATATAAGTTGATATCAGTATTTTTGTCAATGGGATTTGTGTTTATACAAGAATAATAACAGTTAATCATGTAACAGCTAACAACTAGATAATGTTGTTGACAGTAGATTTTATCTGATATCAGATTTGTCATTTGGGAAATATAAGAGTAATTAATGATTTATCAAAAGAGAAAAGAAAAGAGTGTATTTCTCAAATGAATCTATCCTCCTGGACAGCAATATTTCTGTTCAGAAGAAAGTATTCAGAAAAACCAGTACCAGGCTACAATAAAACAGTACTACATTAAATAAACGTAAGAAATGATTTTACCATTTAAAGCTTTTTGGAATGAAAATATTTGTTATAAAAATGAAAGACTTTTTGACAAATAAGAAAGAGAAATGGACTGTAAAATATTGAATAGATTATGTTAAAAGCATTATTCTATTTTATTCCTAGATATTGATGAATAAAAATGCTACAGTCTTATCCAATGAAGTTTGTTTAGGCTTAAGATTTGATAGTGCTGTTATGAAGTTGACAGCATTTAGTGAATGTTTAAACATTCATCAGATTAAAACATTATAATGAATGCATAAGAAATTGATAGTCACATTATATTATAGATATATAAAGTGTGTGTGTGAAAGAGAGAGAGAGAGAGGGGAAGAGAAAAGGAGAGAAGAGAGAGAAAAGGTATAAACCCATAAGATTTTTTCTAACTATTTGTTCTGGGGTATTATCACCCCTATATCCAAGACGACATGGATTCGTCCGGCTAATACATAAGCCGGTCT
>JAUZSX010000035.1:118056-130642 GCA_034780655.1 Idiosepius hallami
AGAAACAGAGAGAATTGTGAATTTTTCCAAGCAAACATAAGGGCAAACACGATAGAGTTTTATAATAATATTAGATTGATAAAGTTGAATAAATACTTTCATTCCTCAAAAATCAAAATCACTTCATAAAAACCAGTAACAAAAGGCAATGAATAGATTATAATTAAGATATTATAATTATAATATAAATTATTAGTAAAAATCATAATGATGCCTTGCCCCATGATAATACATTGCTTATAAAACTTTCTGAAGAACAAAAATATTTTTTTGTTAGAGAAAAGTGTACTAGAAAATACATCTGCCCGTTCTTTTATTGAATTAGTGCAAAGAGAAAAAAAAACCCAGATGTGCGGAATTTTCTTAAAAGATAACCAAATTGAATTCACCACAAAATTCAATAAACAAACAAAAAGCCTTTAACTCAAAAAATTCAGATAAAAAAATTGCAAATAATTGACTTTTTGAAGATTTTAATTAATAATTAAAAAAACTTTTTTGAGAAAATGATAAGGCACCATTTTATAATTTCTTCATTTTTTCTATAGTTTTTTTTGGTATTATAAGAAAATAAGTGATAAAGAGAGCAAGTTCTTTTCCAGAATCATTGAGAGAAAACTTGAAAATTTTTGTATCATTTTTTTTCTACTATTGTCCTTATCTTTATCATTGTTATGCTCACAATGTTTAGGCTGAAACTTCCATATTGTAATCAGAAGCTTTTTGAAAACTTTAAATTTAATGCTTTCTTCAGCTAAGACTGTTTGCATTCCTTTAACCATAATCAAGTAGTAGTGCTATGTCTAGAAAAATAATCCGGGTAATTTTAGCCTGTGTGTGGGACTGAAAGCTTCACCTTTAGATTATGCAGAACCTCAAGATCTTTCTTTTGTGCTTTTGTCCTTAACACTATTTTCTGGTCATGTTTTTATGCAAAAGCTGCCAGTTATGGTATGACTGTTCCCAAGTTCCGTCACCTGGAGATTGTCGAAGTGTTCTTTGGCCAAAGAGTAGTTTAGATTACAATAATAAAGAAAAGGACAGCAATTTGAAAAATTAAAATAAAAAAAAGAAAAACAGATCTAACTATTCCAGTAGAGTTTATCAACCAAAAAAATACTGATTCGCAGAAGAATGTCTCATATTTTATTAAACAAGACAAACTGGTTTGCAGATTTTATAATATTTATAATTCTACACTGCACATATTTGGAAGTGAGTAATGAAAATGAAACCTGATTAAATTTTAAAATATAGAAATTGGTAAAAGTCAAAACAAGTTGATAAGTACTTTGTGACAAACAATTGGAAAAAAAAAAAAGGAAACAAATAATTCCTAATATGAATAATAGATTCATATTAGGAATTATTTGTTCTTAATTCATTCTTAATATCATTATGTAACAGAAGAATAGCTACAAAATTGAGGTTTTAAAACCAGATTGAAATTATTTCAGGAGAACAGAAAGAGAGAACCCACCTATCCAAACCGAACCATTCATCTGGCAACTGAGAAAAATAATTGAGCAGACAGAAAAGGTGATGATTTTGTTCGCTCAGTCAAAAGTATATTTCAACCATCCAAAATTAACAGTTGAAATATTAGCCACTCTCTTCAGTCTAGAAAATTAAGAAAAGAAGAGAGAAGTGTTGACTCTTACAGTGATTTAACAGACTATCATTTCTAAAACCAGCCGGTCCTAAAAGTGGCAGATAAGTTAGAAAGAAATTAATAAATAAAAAATCAAATTAGAGTGTCATCACTATCATTATAATAGACTAGTGTTATAAAACAAATTAAAGACTTTCTTATTCTAGAAAAGTATTTCAAGTTTTTCCAATTTTTCAAGTTTTTGCAAAAAAGAAAATACAAAATAAATTGAGTAAAGAATTTAGGTAACATTTAAATATTTGAGAACTGTATCCCAATGGATAAAGGCGTTGTGTTCTTACACGTTTTAGGGTGAAGCTTTAAATCCCATCAAAATGCATAATTACTAGTTTCAAAACTTAAATCAATCATGATTAATTAAACTGAAAAAAGGATTAAGTTTGAAGTACCGTGATAACTCCTGATGACAAAATTAATGTTCCCAAGTTCAAGCAACTAAAGAAAATTGTAAAGGTAACAATAATAAAAATGAAGACAATAGTTCAAAAATTAAATACCAATCTTTTTATCAAATTCTAAAATACTTAGAATCTGAAAATATTATTTTCCAGAAACATTAACAAGAAGACATTTAAACTTGGTATAAAGCCAAAACAAAATAAGATTTGGTTCCAAGATTTGCTAAGCACCATTCAGTAAGGAGAAGCAGCAGCAGAATTAGTATCTATGGCCTTAGAAACAAATCAATTATGAGGTATTTCAAAGGCTTGATATGGTTAATAGTAAAACCATATAATACAACACGCAGGTTTATATTTTTCAAATAAAAAACATTTTCTTTTTTCCTTCAAAACCAGTCAGTCAACAAACATGAATTGACAATAGCAAATGAAATGAAAAGACAGGTTTTCAAAAGTTAAAATAAAAACTTAAGCTAAAAAGTCTATGCATTTTAAGATTTTTTTTTTCTCTGAAAATGTCAACTTGAAAGTTTTCTTTAAAAATATGTCAAACAATGGCAATATCATGGGCAACATTTATTAAAGATTTAGAAAAACAACCTTTTATAGAAACTATGATGGCATATTTTCAAATAAGAAAAATAGAAGCAGATATTCTAAACAATTTAAAAGAACAACAGGAATTTATACAAAAATAAATTTTATTTCATTATAAACGACATAAAACCTAAAGAGACAAACTGGGAACAATTGATGTTTTGGCAATTAAGGCATTTGATTTTTGTTTTGAGGGTTCACAGAGGGTTATTATTAATTAATGGCTTGACAATAAGAATTATAATATATCGTGGAGACAAAAAGTATTTGATACTTGCAGAATGTTTTCATATTTTATTATTTCACAAACCTCCAAAAAAGATTCAAAATAAAATCATTACAATATAATGCCTTTATCATGACGAGTATAATGTTGCCCAAAAAGTCAACATAATTACTCTTAAAAAAAGATTTACAAAGAAAAGAATGAAACTGCTAAGAAAAAAGTATTCAATACATAATATTAAATGAATGCATTAGACATCTGAAAGAAGATTGTAGATGCCCATAAAAGTGTTAGAGGTCACATGTTCATTCAAAAACTCTTTAATATGCATCCATCAACAGTAAGTTCAACAAGTAAATGGAAAACACATCATTCCACAGACGATCTTTCACAAACTGCCCCCCCCAATAAAATATTGTATCATGTATCAATTATATTAATAATGTTGTGTGTGAATGCTTTCCTCGCTTCATATTATTTAAGACCACGTTCTCTTCATGCATTACTCACTTGTAAATGAATAAACCGTATTTATTTTTGAATTCTATTTCATACTTAAGATGATTTCTAATAAGAATGAAATAGATCTATATGCAAATTTCCAAATAATATATTGGTATTATATTTAATTGATTGATTATAATAATTGTGCAAGTTAATGCTTATAGAATAAGGACATCATAATCTTGTGGATTGAATAAAAAGATTAGTTAACAGTAATTTCACAAAACTGGAACAAGGCGAAATTGACCAAAACAACATAATAAAAATCCAAATTATTTCAATAATACAAATGATCGAAATTCATCTCATAAATTCAGACAAACAAAATTTAAAGTATTCAAATTTTTTTGGCGAAGAAATTGTAAAACGATCTTTTTAAATAAATGCAGAAAATTGGAATAATAGAATAGTATTTTTAATAATGGATGGAGTATCATGTTAACTTATTCAAAACCAATAAACCATGTTTGGCTATATAATAACAATAAATAGATGTATACACTGTTATTTTGAAAAACACATTAAAAATATATGTATAGTTGATTAGTATAGACATACAGTCCTTGACTTTTGGTGACAAGTTCTTGCCAAGGAACAGACAAAAAGTGACAGTCACCAAAAGCTGTGGACTCCACATAAACACAGATCAACTATACATGCACTTTCACTAATACCAAGCATTTTCACCAAAAATTATGTGTTTGTGTTTATTATGAACTAGCAGCCCTTGACCCGGCGTTGCCCGGGTTTCTATTGGCAATACCTGGTTATAAAGCGCTTTTTTAGTTTATGCAAAATTGTTTATTATGAATAATGGGTTAAATCTGAAAGTGGAAGAAGAGATGTTTGAACATCTATTGCGGTTTTGATCTGAATGATTAACTCTTTAAAACATATAAATATTCTGCTATATTAATTATAAGATTAAAAAAAAAGATTTATAAAACTTTATAGCTAGAACATATATATATATATAAAAAGATAATAAATCCATAAATAAACTTATTTTGCTAGAAATAATATTCTCAAGAATAAAAAAGAAAAAAAATCATAAACAAGTTGAACTGGAAGTTTATATAACTACATAGTAGCCAATTCAAGTACTTTAGCATAAAAAAACAAATTTGAGAAGTTTACTCTCAATGTATTTTGACCAAGTTTTACCTTAAACATTCTTTTCCCTTAAGCTTATTTTTTAGTTGACATAAAAGCATGGAAATTAAAATAATATTTAATAAAGAAAACTAATTCAAATCAAAGTAACATTAGATAATAATAATAAATAAATGTGGGTGGTATTTCTATACAAAAAATGTTAAAGGTCATGATAAAGAAATAAGCAAAATAATTTTACATCAACCAAAATATAATTGTGAAAGATTTTTTTTATTTACAATCAATTAAAATTTAAAAGTTCTTTTTGATAATCATTGAGATGAAGCTTTTTTTGTATCATTTTTTTTTTACTATTGTCCTTATCTTTATCATTGTTATGCTCACAATGTTTATTTAGGCTGATGAAACCTTCACCCTTCTTCAGGTGTTCAAACTTTCATAGTGTAATCAGAAGCTTTTTTTAAACTTTAAATCTAACACTTTATTTAATCTTTGGGTAAGACTGTTTACATTCCTTTAACCATGATCAGGTAGTAGTGCTATGATAAAAAAAGACTTGACCTTTATTCTTTTGGTTTATGGGAGCAAAAAGCAAGCAGTTTTTGATGAGATATACAGATTAGAGAATTTGAGTAACAAAGATAATATGAATATGGATTCAATTTTGATGATCTAGCACTCCTCCAAAAACAAGGCATAGAAGTCACAACATCAAACTATCAGTTCTTTACAGATAGGTCAAAAGCAAAGACAAAAAATTGTATTGTTTACTTACCCCTGAAATGGAACATGAGAGTCAAGAGAGAAATTCTGGTTTTCACAGATTTTTGTACATACACAAATACAATTTAAAAATCACAATTCATTGAAACAAAGATCAAAAGTTAGCAGAAAAAAGATTTTTAATAAGAACTCAAGTCCATTTTTCTATTCAAAAATGGTTAATTATAATGAAAAGAAGAGGTGAAAAAGAGAGAAAAGAGTTCAAATAAGATAGAATAACATTACAACTGTCAACACTTAATCAAGTGTAGACAAGACTTGCATACAAATCTGTGCAAAAATAAAAGCTATGGAGAAAAAGTCATCTAAATGTTCTTTTATTTATATATATTATTTATATATTTTTTGTTCAAAGTGTACTGCACTTTTTCTTCTAGAAAAATATCAAGAGAAGAAAAAAAAGAGTATTAAATGTGCAATTCATTGTAAGAAAAAATACAAAGCTGAATATATATATTATATTATATATATAGATATATATATATTATACTTGAAAAATTTGTTTTTGAGTGGAATATTGGAAGAAAAGAAAAAGAAGGAAAGGAAGAAAGAAGCCTGTTCCTTTTATCCAGAACCGGTGTCCAGTTGACTTAAGAATGGGAGTAACTGGAGAACAGTTTGCGGGTTCAAAATGGTCATGCAACTGGGCATTTCATCAGCACCTGCTTCGTACTTACCGTCATTGTAGTTGACCAATGGGCAGCTGAAGATGTAGTAGTAGTAAACAACCAATTGCTTCCACCTTCATACGTAAATATTCCCAAGATTTTATTAAATGGTATATTTCCCAGGATTTCTCAATATGCTCTCTAGTAGTAAATCCACACATTGTATCAAATTCCAGTAATGATCGCCCATATTATTGTAACAATCCTTAATGTGGTGGTAGTAGCTTGAGTGGGTTTTTTTTTTTTAATAAAATCCGCAGCTTGTTGAGCAAGTACAATCCTTCTTTATTGTATTTTAGTACTCCTCATCATTAGGTACTAGAGCTCCATAGTGTATATGTATCCAATAGTAGTAGTAAAAATCCGATTTATATTCCATAACCACCTTGTAGTGTTTGTGGTTTCTCATGCTAGAAAAGTAATTCAAATTTTGAGTAGTTGGCCAAGTGTAGTAATCCCATGTAAAATAGAATTGAAATTCATTTTCTTGTTGTGCAAGGATTTGCTCCAATCTGGTTTCTTTAATAATCCCACTTAACTTCCAATAATTTTGGATAATTTGGTTAGGACAAGAAATTCAGGACCTTTTTTTTTCCCCGACTCAAAAATACTATAACTTTACCTTGTTATATAATCCAAGTATTTCCTTCCATCATGAATTATATACATTTCAAAAAAAAATTTCTTGTCACCCTCCCTTCCAGAAAATGAAAAAATATATACTGACACACATACATATTTACATTAAAACAGTCACACTCACGTGCACTCACACATGTATGTATATATAACATAGAACAATTTTTTATGGCATTGTTTTTTACTTTGAAAAATTATAATCCTAAATCCATTGAAATAGTGAAAAGCAATGGAAATGATGTTGAAAATTAAAACAACTCTAAAATTTTGTAATTCTATGAAAATGCAAAGTTGATGACTTTTTATATGTGTATAATAAAAAAGAATGTGCATAGATTGAGATAAATCGAAAGACTTGAAAGCAAAAGGTTTTAGGATAAGAATCAGGATAATCATATGAAGAATGAATAAGGAACTAAGATAGTTTCAAGCAAGAATTCCATAACCACAACAAAACAATTTTACAATCAAATACAAATGTGCAACTAAACAACAGTAAGGGGTTAGAGGTCATTATAATATACAGGCTAACTTTTATTGAAAGAAGTGTTTATTAGCATTATGAAGCTTTAAAATCGGTTAAGGTCTACAATGATTGTCTTTTATGTAGATTATAAAGATATTTTTAATGTTGTTTTACTATTTGTGTACAGATATCTGTCAATACAACTATACATACCATAAACTTTTTATTTTACAATTTTTTTTTTTTTTTAATTAAATCAAATTTTAGGTTTCATTTTTCCTGAATATCACAATTACAATTTCATTAAAAAAAAAAGTTAGAGCTCTACTTTTTAGACCAATCAGAATTAAAGTTAGCTTTCTCTTGATTTTTTACATTTTTAGAATTTTGATACAACTCAATTATTAACTTGTCTTTTTTTCTTTTTTTATTCTGTGTAAGAAAAGAACTGATTCTTCCAACCTTCTAAGAGTATGCATGTGTATAATCAATAATCAAGAGAAGATTGCAAGCAGTAGATCAAGTCATGCTGACAAAAATCTGCACACAAATAGAACTCTCGATAAGACCAAAATTAAAAAGAAAATATTGTAATCATTTTCTTTTTACATTTTTAGGTAAATAGAATCAAGAAATTCTAAATAACTGAAAAGTAATCAAGATTAGCATTGATGCTGACAAATCTTTGGAAAAAAATCAATTTTTTTTAGATAGAACAAATAAAGGAAAACAGGATTTTATTTTACAATTTTGACAACCAAAACAGAAACAGAAGAATCTTTTGGTTTAAGCCAATAAAAAAAAAGAAAAAGAAGAAAAATAAATGTCAGCAACAATTACAAGAAAAAAAAATCCATTTTAACTAATTATTTTCCATACATGTTGAAGAAATAGAGTTGAGGGATAAGATAGCCTGCAGGTAGACTAGCCTATGACCTTTTTCCCTCAGCAAGTAACTCACTCCATAACCACTGGGTAGGACAACTTACCCTTTAGTCCTTGTTGTGAAGCTAGTTGATGGGCCTCGAGCATGTAGGTACTGTCCCCTGTGGGCTCCAGTTGTAGGCAATCCAGGGTCCACAAGTCTTGTAACAACACTTCCTGTTGCAGTGCCCTCACTATATTCTGTCCGAAGCACTACATTTTCTATTTTGTTCTCAGAACTATATGCCTTAGAGGCACATTTAATGTCCATAAATGCCACAGTTGCCGTGAGGCCAAGTTCATTTTCTTTTTTCGGGTGAAACTTTACAGTCTGTATCTTTCCATAGCTTCAAAGGAAAAAGAAAAAAATATTCATAAAAAAAAAATCTTACAAAAATTAAAAAAGAGAAAAATTAGCTTGGTTTTAAAACGTCCAATATTGACTATTTGTAACATTCTGAAATTCATTCAGTACATATTTTGTTTTCAGATTTCAATTCATAAGAATTTAGTTAAAAACACACTCTGCAAAGAATTAATCTTTTTGAAATTTACTTCAATAGGATTTTGAAATATTAGAGCTTTCAATCCGAGGTTTTTTAGGAAATAGGGAAATTCATTCAAACAAAATATTTTAATATCTTCATAAAATTTTTGAGAATTCTCTTCAACAATAATCTTAACATAAAGGACAATCAGATATATACATGGGTATCTATGGCAATTGAAATGAAACATGATTTACAACATAAAACAAAGGTTTGAAGATTTCTTGTCATTCATTTTGATTTTGAATCTGGAAACAATAATGAAGGTTTAAAATGAAAGGAATTTGGAAAACCATTTGAATAATAATTCTATTCTATTTCTACATTCTATATCATCAAAAAAGCATTATATTTTTTTTTTTGTTCTTCATTTAAATTTTATATTCTTTGTTTTTTTTTAATTCTTTTTCACTACTTGTTAATATATCTAATATCAAAACAATTCTTTATGTGTCTGAATTTCTGAAATAATTCTTAATTAGAAATGTCTAGAGTATTCAGAATTTTGCATTCATTTTTATCATTGAATACAATGTTTTGACCTTGTTTATGGGGTCACTTACCAATCTCAGGTGCCTTCATAACACAATACATAAGAGTAGATTAATCACAGTTCATAAATGGTGATCAATCAAACCATTGTCACTTGCCACTTATAGACTTATGTAGAAGGTTCTCAGAAAAATAGTGACACCTGAAAAGGACCAGTGGATTTATTGGCCAAAATATTGTGTATATAACATTATAAATGAAAATTAAAGTCAAAATTATTTAAATACTATTTTTTTTTGCGTGGTATTATAATAACATTTATATTTATTAAGTATTTTGTAGTCCTCATCCTTGTTTATCGAACTCAATATTTTTTGGACGATTATTCCTTACACTTCTTTTAGGTGAAAGAATTTTTTGTTCATGGTAGCATCCAATCTGTACTCTATTTTTTTCTCTTGAAGAATATACAGATTACAAAAAAATCCGATAATGATAATATTGATAAGGATAATAATAAATTGTCAATTGATCATAGAATTTCAATTTTGTATTGTTTTTATCTATATTTTCATCATTTTTAAACTTTAATTACTGATTTCTGCTGGAAATTGAAGAAAAAGTGTGCATGTCCAGTAGGAAAGGAAGAAAGGTAATAAAATTCTTTAAATATTTCTACTGTGGATTACTTGCAATTCATACTTGTTTCTGCATTAAATAATTTTCTAAAAGACAATCATTTTAATTTCTGACACTAAATTAATCATTATTATTTTTATTTTTGAGATGAGATAATTTAGGAATTGACTTATCATTCGGACTTCTGTCCTCACCTTGGTAATTTTGATGTTTCTACACTACGTTTCAGCCTGATTTACCTCAGGCCATCTTCAGGTGTCTTAACCATAAAGTCAGATGAAGGCGTTGGAGTCTCTGCAGTTGGTTCCAAGTAAGCATTATCAGAAGATAGCGTTTCAATTCCTACCCAAGTTGGCCAGATAGTTAATTGGTCACAAAATGTGGTTCAATAGACAACTATAGAAGACAGTGATTACTGGGGATTTGGTGACAAGGCGCAGCATCACTATCTGACCTTATGGTTAAAACATCTGAAGATGGCTTCAGGTAAACTAGGTCAAAACGTAGTGTAGAAATATCAAAATTACCAAGATGAGGACAGAAGTCCAAATAATAAAGTCAATTTCAAAATTAATCCTTTGATAATGCATGGCCATGAATATTTTTCTTGATTTAAGAATAGAGTCAGTCAAATATTTTAGGATTTTACTTATCGTTTATTTACATGAAGTTAAAACTTACATGTATGAATACACTGGGAAATTCTATACAGATCTTTTCTATTTTATATTAGGCGTACTTTATTGATAATTTCTAACAAGAAAGAAATAGATTTGTATAAAATTTCTGAGTATATATTTAATAATATAATGAAAAATGGATATTTCGCATAGATATGAATTTTTCAGGGGTTGAAAAACAAATTTAATACATCTATTAATTAATTTACATTATGCTATGTAAATTGTAGAACTTATGACATAATGCCAGACAGTTGTTTAGATCCCGTTGAATCCTAGTGACATGCTATGTTGTTATATTTCAAACAATATGTCAGATTAAACCACATTGTGCAAAGGGAAAAATCTCATGAGTCTTCAAGACTTATATTTTCTATATGGCAGTTTTAACATTTCTATACTTACAATAATAAAAGAATGCTATGCTATAATTGAGTATCATAAAAATATAAAAATCAAAAGTGCAGTTAAGAACACCTAATAGTGTCATAGGCCGGTCATTACAATGTTCACTTTACATACCATGATTTACAAGTTCAAATCCAAGTTACGGCTTAAATTATGACATTGCATGTCACTGATGAGATACAAAAGGATCAAAACAGTTGTTCAGCACCATGTTATTATGTTGTGTAAAAATTTAAGTGTTACATGAATCCATATAATAATCATAGATGATGAGATGCAATCAGCAAATTTGACTTAATAGATATTCACCTTAGATCAGGCATAGACAAGACAACCAAAACATGGAAAACTTAAGATCCTTAGATTTAGTTCTTTGACATGATTTTAAAAAAAAAGACAATTTGCCTTCCCATATAAAACTAAGAGACGGTCAAATTAATCCAAAGTTCTTTTTTATTTTGATTTTAATGCATTTAAATATTCTGAAATCTTATTTTAGAGAAATAATTTGATCTTCTGGAGTCAATCACCAGTTATTATTTCAAATGTCAAATGATTCTTGTTTTTAGTTTTCTTCGCAACCAATCAAACTGCATTAAAATGTAATGATTTTAGACAAGTGCAAAAAATTCAATTACTTTTTCTTTTTTCTTTTTCTCATTACATTTCAAAATTCAATCAAGGCAGATAACAAAAGTCTCATAAAATAGAGTAAAAGTAAAATAATTAGATAACCTGGAACAAGCCATTTTGATGATTTGCAACTCTCAATATGACATCATCACAACATTTGTAATATGAACCTTCAGTTTAAAGGGCGCACATTAAAGGATTAAAAAATTTTCAAAAATAATTATTTTGCAAAAATTCAAAGTCTACTATGTCAGATTTCAATTACTGATTGTTTCCCATCAATTTGACTTTAGGACTCATCTTCTTAAGTTATGAATCAATTATCTCCTCAAACCACAATTAAGATTATGAGTCAGGTGTTTTATAGCTATTCTTTTGATCTTCTTGATGACTGTACAATTTTTTGTGGTGGTGATCATATTTTCTCAAATAGCTCCATCTGGTGGTTTCTCGTAGAGTTGATCACCAATAATACTTACTTCATTCAACTTTATAAATGAAGTTAGACCTATTCTACAAATAAATTCAAGCAAATTGGGTGGGTTGAAATAAGTTAGCTAAAACTTAATCTGGAGTCAAATCAGACTAATAATATACAGATAAATCAATAATTTATTTTTATGCTTGTACTAAACATTTTGTTTTTCTTTCTTTAAAAATGTATTATAAATGTAATTTAGAAGGTTAATAACCTAGAAATATTTCCTATTATACTTTCATAGTTATAGTTTACTGTTCTAAATAATGAAATAAGCTTTGTGTGTTTGTTTTTTTTAATAAGTAAAAATTCTAGCAAAATCTGATGACCAGTTGAATCCATCCAAAATGTTGAAGAGTGCAAAAAAACATTTGAGTGAGAAGATAATAAACAGATAATAAAAACCCAGTCTTCATTTCAAATATTGGTTGATAATCAATGTTCAAGATAAGTAAAAAATTTTATTGGAAGAGAAATATTTATTTGGGTCAAGGTCAGCCATAAAATCATTACATCATTTAAAGGAAATCTATTAGATTAAAAATCAATTTTTTTTTTTGTGCAAGTAAGAGAAAGTTTAGAATTACGTCTCATCTTATCAAATCATGGAAGATATATGATATTTACTCGGTGATCACTAACCCAAGTTTGGCACAAGGCCATTTTTACGTGCTCTTACCCGGGCTTTATATATTCGGTGTTACCCTTCACC
>JAUZSX010000035.1:143872-157733 GCA_034780655.1 Idiosepius hallami
AAACAAAATACCATTCTGGCATTAAATGACCCCAAAAGTGGTTGATATGCCGTTAAATCCCAAATCAAATCAAATCATATAGATTGGTATTAAAACTTAAAAAAAAAAAAAACAAGAAAATTTTGCATCTGTTTTGCAATAAAATTTGGATTTTGTAACAACAGTTTCAGGAGATAAAAATGTGTAAAATATGTGATGCGAGATGCAACGAGAAAAAACAAGCAGTTGCAAGAATTGGCATTTTTATTTATAATGTTTGTTTATTTGATCATAATATATATCAAAATTATCCTGTGTCATTCCTTGTGGTATAAAACTATAGCTCAGTAAACTCAATTTAATTGCAATTTATCCAAAAGTAGTAGCAACAATGATTGTGATGATGGGATTGGTAGTAGTAGTAGTAATAGTAATAAGAACAACAGCAGTAAATCCAGTAGTCAGGTCTGTAGTCATGAATTTTGCAAACTAAGAAAATCTGTTGAATCTGGCTTCTTAAAATAGGATGAATTATCTCCTTCCTGCTCTGTGATTAGTTGGTTTAAATTTAACCTCTGTATATAATGAGTCCTTCCAATCTCACTTTCATAACAAGCCTTTCCAATCTCTGCGTTCATAATGAGCCCCATCTACCCAAGCCAGGTGAATGTAATGGTTTTAACTGGGATTTAAACTCAAAAAATATGATTCCAGAGTCCAAGCTTTTACTAATGCTCCACTCTCACTGCGTGTAGGTGTATGTATGTATGTGTATGTATGTAAACTCGTGTAGTATAAGCTTCTATGTGTCCATAATTTCAATCTGCATTAATGCAGTCCCTATGAAAAGCTTATCAATCTCACATTAGAAAGTTGTGTTCTCTCATGGTTGACTAAACAAGTCTAACACATGGGGAAAAACCAGCAATGAGATAATAGTGATGTTTAATAATAATAATAATGTATCTGTAGGTTTGGGAAGATTAGTAATGCTAGATAGTTAGACGTTAAGGATGGATAGACAATTGAGTTGGTATTATTACATCCTCACAAAATTCCAAATCATGCAGATCGCTTTAGATAAAATAAAATGTATCTGGACAACAGAAATTATCAATAAGGGAGTAGAAGTGAGTAGTGATCAATATCTCAGTAATTGTTTATGATTATACCAGCAGCAAGGATAATTTTATATTGTTCTAATCGTTATCCTATATATATGGGGAAGTCCAATTGGGACAGTAGATAGGCAAGTCGTCAAATGCAAATTCGAATCCTATTGGTTACTTTTACGTTTACATTTGGACTAATACCCTTGGTGAAGGTATTAATCTCCACATTCCTTCCATCTATGGATTAAATAGTGCATATAGTGTTATTCAAAAATTATGCGTAGACAAAAAACACTTATCAAAAATGATTGTTCTCAGCATTAAATGACCCAAAAGCTTTATATGCCATAAAACAAAGCAAACAAGTGCATACATATGTATAACTCCAAGTTAGTGGTTTTATGCTGAAATAAAAAATTTATTACATGCCTATAGTTCTATACTGGGATGGGAAATGTATTTAGAATAGTATAATTGTTAGAAAAATATTATTCATTGTAGTTATCATTGTCCACCTTATGAAATATATGTGTAAATATATAAGTTCGATAACAATGTATTTGTATTTGGTTGTGTTCTGAGCATTTGTCCATTACTTAACAAAAAAAACCCTTTTTTCGTTCTAAATTTCTCTTTCCTTATTTTCTATGCAGTCTGTTGGTTTTCTGTTATCAAATCTAATTTTCAATAGTAAACCATTACCTTTTCCTTTATAAGAGATTAATTTATGTAGTATTAGATTTAACTACCTTTCCCTATCACTTGAATTTTTCTTTTCTCTCACAATACTGCTTGTTGGCCAACAGTAAAGACAAGCTATCATTCAATAATTTACTTGTCTGTGTGAGAAAGTAGCACAAATTCAGTGTGAGCAATTGGCACCATAGCCATCATAGACTAAGCACTAAAGCTGCTGTCTTTCTCTTTTCTCTTTGACTTGCTGCTCACTGTTGTTATTGAAAATTGAATAAACTGCCCTTCTTTATTTCATGGAAACATATAGCAGAACTAAGTAACCAATAGATAATCAATTTACCGTTTCTTGGCATTCTGTTGTCAGAATTAGGGTAGATCTATTACCTACTTGCTTGCTTAAGATTTTCTCTTTTATGATACACCTTCTTGCCTTTTCAATTCTTTTGTACCTGTTTTGTTTTTAGCTTGTTCTTTAATTGATTGAATAACAATAGTCAAATGTTTTCACTAAAAAACTCTCAGTGTTTTTCTACTGCATGTAAGATCTCAATAAAAAAATAAAATAAATAAGTACCTTCCACCATCCCTAATGCTGTGAAATAAAAAAAACGATTTTAAGATTATTTAATTATCCTAAGTGAAAAGATACCTTTTTTATTTTTGTTTTTTTGTTTGTTTGACTTGTGTTTTTTTTTTCCTAGCTTGTGTTCTCAAACTTTGCCAAAATAAAATGAAACAGTGTATAGTTTACTTTTATTTTCAGATAAAATTTAAATTTAGATTGTTATATTTTGTTCTAAACTTCTGATGAAGCATACTTTTCATTGTTGTTCTGTATCATCTGTGAACTCTGATAGTTTTCATTATATTCTTATTTGATTAAGAGACGAAGTGGATCATTCATTGGTAATACCTTAGACTATGAATCATATTATGCGAGTTCAAATCCAAGTCAAAATCATTGCATCTACCTTTAGCTGCCTCAGCAGATGGGACTTGTTAACTTGGGTGAGTAGCTCTTCTGGGTGGACGACAACACTGATTACAAAAGCCCAGGGAAACACCACTGCCTCTTGGGCATTGTTATGGTAAAAAGGCTAAGAGATAGGAACTCTGACTCCAAATCCTATTGCTGCCTTGCGGTCTTTCTTCGAAAAAAGGCTAGCCTGCACAGGGCTAACCACCTTGCCAGGAAATACAAAAATACATTTACGAAATCAACTCAAGGAGTCGACTCGTCACTCACCGAGCAAGAGAAATAAATAAAATGATGAAAAATTACTCTTTAATCAAAAGTGTTTCAAATAAAAAAAAAAGAAAAAGCAATTTTACTAGGTTTCTCAGCATTAGCTTTACTCTTGGGATTTTCAATAAAAAGATCTTATAAATTTCTATAAGACTATAGTTTATCCATTATTGATTATTTTCATCAACTTATAAGTCATTTTATATCATTTATATCACTTCATAAACCATGAAAGGTGACAAAAAAAGCCTGTATGTTTTTTCATTGAAATGGTTATTTCCCAAGTCTGTAAACCAATGAGCAAAACCCACTTTGACATTTGAGTTGGATTCATTTTAGTGTCACAGGGAAAAGCTATTATCTTCTCTTGTGATCGGAACAAGTCAAAGTTTAGTTTTAGTCTTCCTATTCAAAAAACATTGAACAACATTGGTTCCTAACTTTTAAAACAGTTATGTCTTATAAGGGCTCTGATAATATACTTTTATTGAAATTATTCTAGTCACCGATTTTACTATTTTGTGATTTTACCATTTCTTTTAATACTTTACTTAGTAAGGCCATGACAACATGCTTTTATTAAAAAATATTCTTGTCACGGCCTTAATAACTAGGGATATGACAAACATATTATATAATAAAATAATATTGTCATAGCCCTAGTCATTAATTACCAAAAAATTTGATTGATTTTAATAATCTATAAAGCTATTCAGGTTTCATCCATTTTGATATTTTTTTTTCAAAACTGAAAAAGAAATATTGGTTGAGGGAAATAATTTCTTATCAACATCTATGTCATTAACCTTTCTGTCCGTCTCAATTTAAACTGGTTATTCTTGATTTGCAGAATCATGCAATTTAACTCAGAATTCATTTGAAATGTGCGATGATTAAATAATATGCATTACCTTAAATGAAAGCCCTGACATTTAAAAAAGTGATTATCTCATAAAATATGAGAATGTCTTCAGAAGGAAAACAAGATGCAAAGTGCTTCTAACCTCATTATTCAGAAAGATAGAAGTTGCTTCTTTAAGACTTTTCATTTAGATAACATTTGCCATTTCAATAGAATGGCAATCTTGTCGCCAGAGTGTCTTCAGTGTGTCTCGAATGGAGAGTTAAAATTTCAAGTCAGACAAGGCTTTCCCTTCCCATTAATAAAATGTTCATTCTTGATGCATGTCTACATTGATTATACTTAGCAGATTTCGTCTGCCTAGCTTTCTCCTGCTAAAAAATACCTATTAATATTTCAGTTTAATTTTTTTTTTTTTTAATATCTTTTGAAGAAACTATGATTATGCTAAATTATAAAATGCATTTAGGGTTATTAATTTTTCTCGATGTACCTTAACCATTTGGGGAAGTTCACTTGGGACTGTGGATAGGCAGTCAGACATCAAAACTGTAGTATGCAAGTATGAATTCCAGTCATGTTCATATTTGAATATTACCCTAGGGAAAGGTATGAATCCCCACATATTCCTCAAGCTATGGGATAAATGGTGTATATCATGTTATTTAAGAAATGTATAGATAAAAAGAATGTCAAAAAATGGTTGTTCTTGGCATTAAATGACCTAAAAAGGTTGATATGCTGTTAAACAAAACAAACTTAACCATTTGAGGCAAGGGAATATATTTGTTGAGTTTATTTGCAAGTAAAGGGACAATATAATTTGAGGGCTTTTTCTTAGATACCACCACAAAATTTCTAAGCAAATTTACTTATGTGTTTCATAGATTGTATTGAATATGAATACTTGGTGTATCTAATACTAAGCAGCTGGGATATATCTGTGGTATAAAATATGAAATGTAACATAGAATAATTTGTTTACCATTTTTATTGTCAAAGATATTGATAACTTATAATTACTTGTTTCTTATACAAAATGAAATTTATACTATATTTGCATTTATATTAAATAACATCTTGATAAATGTACACTTATTGACTGTTGTGAATCCAAAGTAACCACCAGATGTATCATACACATAGATTATTCAGTACTATACCATTGTTTTCTGAACACTATTATCTGTATATAGTGTGAAAGAGACTATTAGATTCTTTGTAGCTAGGAAGAAAAAGGCATGAATGATGTATGTATAAAAACATAAATGGAATTATTGTAGGAGTATGATTTAAAAACCATGACCATCCACAGCAAATGGCACACTGTCACCTTTTCCCCTCTCTCATTGAATAAATGAAGACAAAGGAAAAGTTGACAGTACCCGATACTCGGTGACAAGTGGGAGCCACCATGATTATGATTTAAATATACCAATTTTTTACCAGTTTCAGAAGAATTTTGAACTGCAGAAAGTAAGGTCAACAGAATGGGTATTGATGAGCATATTTTAAGCAACAATATGAGATAAATCTATGTATAAGATTGACTTGTTGCTATCAAGAATAAGAAGATTGTAAGAATTTCTATATATGAATCAGGTATTTTAAAACTTAAACTCTTAAGATATTTAAATAACTAATCTTAGAAAATATAAACTGTGTGTGTTATCAGTTACACTTCATTTGAAAAAGTTAATGATTTTTTTATACATGAATTCATTTTCATTGTATTTGTACTGGACTTCTTATGTTTTAAAAAATGAATATAATTAAACTTTCACCTCAGACTGAAGAATTTTTTTTCTTTTTATTACAGTGATCGGTATTCACGATACCTACAATGGAAAAATCTAGAACTGAATATTAATGTAAGTATAAAGAATTTTTAAAGTTATTTTATTAAATGATTTCCTTCTTGTTTGCATCCTTAATCAGAGCTATAACTTTTTCAATCTATTCATAAGAATGATTTCTAACTAAATACTCATCCTACAGATATAGAATGTATAATGCTAACTTTCTGATAAGGCGTTTTGTATAAGAATGATTTCTAACTAAATACTCATCCTACAGATATAGAATGTATAATGCTAACTTTCTGATAAGGGGTTTTGTATAAGAATGATTTCTAACTAAATACTCATCCTACAGATATAGAATGTATAATGCTAACTTTCTGATAAGAGGTTTTGTATAATAAATAATGCATTGAATTAAATGATAGCATTAGTATAATTTAGAAAATAGACCTCTTTATTTTCTATGATCCATCTTTACTTTTTATCGACGTCTTATTCTAAAATAATTTCTCTATTGTTTTTCTGTTTTAGGGTCTGTTTTTTTTTGTTTTTTTTTTCAATTATTTGAAAGATATTTAGCATTAAACAATAGATTGTTATTATGATTATTAGATCTGTGATAATATGCTTTATTAAAGATTATTCTTTTCACAGACTTGACTATTTTTTGATTTTACAATTTCTTTTAATTCTTTACTTAAGTAGGGCTGTGTTAATATGCTCTTATTAATGATTATTCTTGTCACAGACTTTACTATTTTGTAATTTTACCATCTCTTTTAATTCTTTACTTATGACAACATACCTTGATTAAAAATATTCTTGTCACAGCCTTAATTACTAGAAATGTAAAAAGCTTATTCTTTTGTAAAAAAATATTGTCACAGCGCTAATGATTATTGATGATATTGTATTTTACATTCAATATACTACATAAGCTAGAAAAATCTAATATTTAGATTTATAATTTTGTAATTACAGGCAGATTAGTATAAGTAATTAGAATGACTAATTATTTATGTTTTTTTTAATGATTAAATGTAACAATTTTTTTTAATTAGCTTCCAATCTATATAAGAATCGGGAAATATAAAGTGGAAAAAAGAACTAGGGAAAATAACTTTTGATTCAGAAATGCTTTTCCAATTGCATCACAAAATGCTCTAAGGAAAGTAAATTAGAAAAAATGTAGAGTTCACACTTCAATAAAACTTTTAAAGAATCTTTATTGTTAGTATGTACTGTAGACCCCTGTTTAAAGGGTCACAATATGAATATAGAAAGTCGGGTAATATGTACAAGCGATTAAACTATGTAAATAGTTTCTGCCCAAAGGCAGAAAATGTCTGTCTTACATAGAGCCAAGACAAGTCCATTATGTCAATGTTATAGGGGTGAAAACTACGCCAGAACACTAGTCTCTGCTCAAAGGCAGAAAATGTCTGGCTTACATAGAGCCAAGGCGAGTCCATTATGTCAATGATATAAGGGTATAAACTATCCCAAAACATTAGTCTCTGCCCAAAGACAGAAAATTTCTGGCCAAGACAAGTCCATTATGTCAATGGTGTAGGGTTGTAAACTACCCCAGAACAGTGTGCTTACCTAATTCTTGTCCTCCTAACCCAACCAATGCATCCTTATTTTCCCCACATCAGCCTAACGAATTGCTGTTACTATTTACATGATTATTATCAAAACCCCTGCAACATGTTATCAGCCATGTTTTTTTGTGAAGAATATCAGTGCATTTGTTCTCTCTTTTTCTCTCTTGACTGGCTGCTGGCTTGAAGAATCCTATTATATCGTCAACAAGGTCATTACTAGACATGTACTGACTAACTGTTGTCCACAAGAATCACTGTTTTCTTAACTCCCAGCCACCCTTTGCTCTATTTCCCCCTTCCGCTTTCGTTAGCTCATCTTCTTAAGTAATGGTAAGTTATTTATTCCTCTCTCTCTCTCTCTCTCTCTATGTCCAAGATAACACATTAGTTTCATTTGTGCCTACAAATCCATCGTTCTCAATAACGTTGGTTCACTTTGATATTCTTCTCTGTAAAAGGACAAAATTACTTCAAAACTATTTGGCTTATTTTTAGTAGACTTTTTATAGTAATAATTTGTTGGAAAATATCCACACTCTAAGCAATTTATTGAGTTAATAAGTGAAGGCATCACCAAAAGAAGATTCAATTAAGACTTTTGACTCCAAAACATCTTAGTAAACTTGAAGGAAACATTGTTACTGCAACAAAAGTATTGATAGAAGATGTAGAACTCATATTGGATTAAGCCTAACTCCCAAGGGAGCAATAGATAATTGCAATGGTTTTGACTGGGATTTGAACTCGCGCACTACAATTTCAGAGCCCAAGCTTTTACCAGTGCTCCAACTGCACTGCCCTTATCAAACTAAAATATGCTACTATCATTATAATTATTTTCATTATTTAAGTTTTATTGTAAAAAGAATGTCATGTTTTTACTAGAAATAACTTTCTAAAAACAGAAGTTGTAATAAAGTCTAGATGTATTTTATATTTTATAATACCAGTTGTTCCAAAAGTCTTGGCCACATGTAGACATTGAATATCATAGATAATATTAAGGATATAAAAGCACCAATAATACATTCTAAAAACTTGCTCTCTCCAGGTTTTTATGAAATGTATAATATGGTACCAGTTTTATCTTAGTATAATTCATTTTTCAGCAGATGAAGGACTTTAAAGGTGCATAAGACTTCTGAAACACCTTGTACAATAAATCATAAAAGTTTTCTTCGTGGTTAAAAGTTGATTCATGTGATATTACTAGAAAAGCCTTAGCAATAGAAATATTCCCTTTAAAGTTAGTAGGGCACTGTATTTGTCAAATACAACATGCAGAAAATGAAAAATGTTGATGTTAGTGATGTTATTTTTTTTTATCTCATATTTACTTAGTAAAATAGTTATTATTTTTAGTTGTAAAATTATTCTTAAATATGCTATTTCGGAATCCTTGTAATTCCCGATTACGACAAGAAGGTTCCCAAGATCGATCACCTGAAGATGGCCAAAGGGTCAATCGGCCGAAATATTGTGAATATAACAATGATAAGGATGAGGACAACAGTCCGAATAATACTTGTACATATTCTTAAATAGTTTCTTTTTAAAAAATTACACTGATATTTTTTTTTATTTTGTTAATTTGCTTAGGATAAATTTTAAGAATTCATAGTCTAATAATTTTTATGTAATTTTCAGACGAACTATTATTATATACATTCAAAATTCATTGTTTTTGTAAAGGCCTGAGATAAGGCTTGCTCTCATCTTTATCATTGTTATTACCACAACATTTTGGCTGATGAACACTTTGGCTTTCTTTAGATGATTTACTTTGGAAATCTTTATGTTGGTAGCTTTCTCAGAACTTTCAATTTAATTCTTTATTCAATTCCCTGGGTTAAGTCTCCTATTTTTAGTTATTGCTTTTGTTTGGGATTGAAACCCTCTCTTTCTAGATTTTTTTAGATAACACTTACAACTTTGGAAAATCTTTGCATTTATCTGTTGCACATTGGGTTGACTTCGTGGAGGTCAATAAATTGTAAAATAAAAGAAAGCCAATTTAGTATGACTTTCTATTTCTTTAAATCAATAAAGGGTTAGGATTTTCAAATATATATATATATATATATTTTTTTTTTTCTTATGTCAGTTTTATTTTATTGATTACATAAATAAGTATCAATTTGAGGGAAATAAAAAAAATGATCAGTTATAAAAAAATAGTTGCATTATTTATAAAACAAACAAACAAAAAGATTTCTATTTATACTAATTCTTTTATTATTATTATTATTAATATTATTATTATTCATTTCTTTGCTCTTTTTTGCCCTTCTATATAAGTGCTGCCATTTTGATAGAAGGTTTTGTGTTCTTTTTATGAAGATATTTAACAAGAAAATATACATGGAATAAAAATTCCATTTAGGAAATAATAACTCTTATGGATGACTGGAAGCTGTAGGGGAAAACTGGTGGAAATATAACATGATAACAGTGTTCCTTTGTCATTTTCTTTCTTTTATAGAGAATTCTCAACATGCCATAAAGTTCATTCAATAGCACTCTAACATACAATTCACATACCAAGCTTATTTATTTTATGCACAAAACAAAGAAAACAAATCCCAGGCCTTTCACATGAAAGCAAAAAGCCTTTTGGGAACAAGTAAAGGTTTTTCTTAGGTTCAACCCTAGAATTACTTGCTAACAACAAAACAACCAAAATATTTGTCTGTATTTTTATTTTTGTTGGTTGTCACTTAATCTCAAGTATGGCCATCTTTTTTTTTTGCTAATAGATGTAACTAATATTTTTTGTTTTCTGTGTTAATTGTACAATATAAAGTTGGAGTTGAGCTCAGCATGACAGATTGGTCATGTTGAAACCTTGCTAGCACTTAGCCTTAGATGACTATACAGCTGTTGATAGACCAATAAATTTAACAACTAATCAATCAATCTAACTTTTCTAGGTTAACTTTTTTTTTCCTTAAGACTCCTTTAATTACAAAAAAAATTATGATGTACTTACCCATTTATCATATTTTGAAACATGTTTATTATGCTGGCAATAATTTTGTATGGTTTTAAAATAAACCTAAAACATAATTTTATTTCGATAAAAATTTTAAAATTCATTGTTGTAAAAAAAAAAGGTGGAGGGTCATGTTTTGAACTTGTTTTTTACTTTCAATATCCTAATTAGTTAATTAAAAAAAAAATTAATACAAGGTTCAGACTATTTTATTTTGATTTTTAGTCTTTAATGTTTTTTACCTTTTTTTTTAATATAGATATTTTTTTATAATTGATATCTTAAGAGATTTTACCGAAAGCAAATAAAAGTAAAGTAATTCTTATGAATTTTGTCATTTATTCTAGTTTGAATACTTTTTTCATAATGCAATTACTTTTATGCTAAAAAAAAGAAATCTTATTTCAAATTATAAAGTATGTCATTATATAGTGACATCTTTATTTTCTTATTGCTTGCAAAGTTGTTGATTCCTTTGAATTTTGTTATTAAAATTTTTGCTTATTTATAATCTCTATGATTATATGATTATTTAATGCCAAGACTCAATAATTTCAATAAGTACTTTTATGGTTTCTAGTATTTAGCTTTAATTAATTTTTCTTAATTTAGATTTGGTTTTATTTACAGAATTCTTGCTGAATCAATTGGCATTATACCTAAATCAATTAATTACAAAATGAGTAAAATCCTGGCAAATTTTCAAAAAAGTGAAGAGACATTGCGACTTCTTAGCTCTAATGGATTCTGGGCTTGCTTGTCTATGTAACAATAATAAACTATTGTTATAGAATTTTCTTAAGGCCAAGGAATTAGATTTTCATAGATAAAAAAGGTCTCAAATTGTACAAAAAACATTTTCAATATCTTAATAAACTACTTTTCTTATTATCATCTTTCCTGTTATTTTCTTCTTACAGAAATTGTAGTTATAATGTTTTAATGAGACGTTTTTCTTTAATTTTGATATAATTACGCTAAGGGATATAAGGATTCATTTCACCCCTATGAAACAGTGGAGATTACAAATGGCATTGTTATTATAACTAAACTTATGCATTTATGAACTATAAGTGTTATCTCCCTGTTGTAGATATTGATGGTGTAAGACTCCAAAGAAAGTTACTCATGCCATGGATTTGCATCAGAAACAAGAGATACATTATTGAATTTCTTCATGCAGAAAAAAATTGAACCATTCAACATCCACAGGCGCCGGCAGTTGATGTTTGCACAGTTAATAGATAAGTTCGTCGATTTCAAAGTGGTGACAGGGATGTGAGAGACAAAGCCTGCTTCTAACATGAAAACGAATAACCCTGTTTGTCGCTGGCAAAGCTGTATTGAGAATGGTGGTGACTATGTAGAAAAATAAGTTTTGGGGCACAAAAGGTTGCCAGTTTTAATGGTACCACGCTGGTCTTTGTACGTCTTCAAAAAATAGGTGGCATTCTTTTGTAATGACCCACATAGTCCTCCTTTATTTTAAATGTGATCTAAGCACCTCAAAAAATTTAAAATAAGTGTAGGTCCTGCCACAAACTGCTAATAGGTTGAAGAAATGCAAGGATAAATAAATTTTGTATTTTAAGATACTGAAATTCTTATTTTGTTATAATAAGTTTTAATCTAAAACTTATTGATTTTAATTAAGTTTTAGATTAAAAACTTTATTATAACAAAATAAGTATAATAATTTAGATAAAAACTTTATTAACAAAATAAGTATTTCAGTGAGTATTTTATCGTCTATTTAATAATTTCTTGATTAGGAAAATAGTTTCTCATACTTGCTGTTTTATGAGCTTGTTTTATTAATTGTTATAATTTATGTTCATTATCTATTTTATTAATTATTGCACCTTTGTATTTATTTCTGTTGTACTTTTTAAGAGTTTTTTTTTCCCTCCCTCTGCCTTCTCTATCATGGTTTTGCTAAACTTTGCCACCTGTTAGTTTATTTCCAAGTGTGTCTGGCATGTGTCTTGCCACCTCACTTGATCTGGATTTGTTTTTCATCAAATTTAACTTCTTGTACATTGTTGTACAACCTCAGCTGCATTGTTTGTTTTCCAACTTTACATTACTTAACTAGTTTTTTTTGTTGTTTTGTTTTTTTTAATTACTTTTTTTTTTACCTTGGGATTGGTGTTTTTACTTTAAGGGGGTTGGGGTGAATAGGGTATTTTGTTTCATCTATTAAATCATTTCTTTTCTTTCTTCCTATTTCAGTTAACCATGAATGATTTCAGTGTACATAGAATTATTGGACGGGGAGGATTTGGTGAAGTGTATGGGTGCAGAAAAGCAGATACTGGCAAAATGTAAGTAGTATTGTAGACATTTTTTTTTTTACTTTTATTTTTTACATTTTTATTTTTACTTCACTTTTTTGTTGTTGTTGTTTTTTGAAATCCTTGTGTGTGTGGGAGAAAATGAGTAGTTTGTCTCTATTGTCATTGTTGAGATAGTTTGTGCTTTGTGTAGTCTTGTGGGAAAACTTGTTAATGTCTAGTGATTGAGCGAATGGACAATGGATTATGATTAATATTTGCATTAGAGCCGTTTGAATTTATTGGATCTTTTTAACAGAAAACAACAGAAAATAATAATAATTATAACTTTTAAATTAACTTTCATTGAAATATGAAAGAAATTCCACAAATAACTTTTCAATGGTCAAATATTTGATCTGTAGATATTTTGAAATTAAGATTTACACTATTTACATGCCATAGATTATTGTCTTGTTAATTGGTATTTTGGGTTTTCTACAAAATCTAGATTTTCAAGAGAAAGGCCTCTTCCTTTTTTGTACCATAGTGGTGGGGATCACAAAGGGGTTAATGATTTAATTTATGAAAAGTTTTTTAACCGGAAAAAATACAAGATTCCAGTTTTTTTATGTACAAACATTTTTCACATCTGAGCTGTCCACAAAGTTAGTGTGTGTCGATTATGTTGCAGTAGTGTTTGGTTCCACCCGTGGGTGGGGAGAGTTCTCAGCCCCATCTTACCTTGTGACACCTTAGTCGACTTTCCATCAACCATTACACCTAGTGGTGCGTAGGGCAGCAAATTTGTTTTATTGCTGTTTCCGTAACATACTTGTTTTACGAGAAAGAGTCGCTAGCTTTATGCTCAACCATTACACCCAGTGGTACGTTGGGCAGCAAATCTGTTTTATTGCTGTTTCCGTAGCATACTTGTTTTACGAGAAAGTCGCTAGCTTTATGCTCAATCCCCAACCTGGAGGACCTTTTGTGGGCTTTTGAAATCAGTATTTTCCTTCACCTAGATGAGATACTCTCCCAAATTAATGAGCCCCATCTGCCCAAGGCGGGTAAAGGTAGATGCAGTGGTTTTGACAGGGATTTGAACTTGTGTTATACAATTCCATAGTCCGAGCTTTTACCAATGTTCCACTCTTGCCGACTTTTTTTTTCATGCTCTTACCAGGGATATTTCCATTCAGTGTTACCCTTGACCTAGATGAACTGCTCTCCCGAGTTAACGAGCCCCATCTGCCCAAGGCTGCTAAAGTGAAAGTAATGGTTTTGACTGG
>JAUZSX010000035.1:162701-176061 GCA_034780655.1 Idiosepius hallami
GCTCTCCCGAGTTAACGAGCCCCATCTGCCAGAGGCTGCTAAAGTGAAAGTAATGGTTTTGACTGGGATTTGAACTCACGTAATACGGTCTCAGAGCCTGAGTTTTTACCAATGCTCCACCATTGCTGCCCAAAAATATATATATATATATATATATATATATATATATTTAATTACTTGAACAGCGAGGGTGAAGCATTGGTAAAAGCTTAGACTCTGGAATCGTAGTATGCCGGTTCAAATCCCAGTCAAAACCATTACATTTTCCTATAACTGCCTTGGGCAGATGGGGCTCGTTAACTCCATATAGCAACTCATCTAGGTGGAGGGAAACTCTGAATTCAAAAAGGCCAGGTGTATAAAGCACGTAAAAATGGCCTTGTGCCAAACTTGGGTTGGTGCTCAACCATTTACAAATAATATATAATTACTCTATCCTAGTTTGTTTTTGTCATAATGTTATTTTGAAGCAATGAATTTCAAAATAAAAATTGAAAAATCTAACCAAAGCAAATTCAGTTTTTTTTTTCTATGCGTATATTTTTTTAATCTTCAAATGAAAATGTTACGCATGAAAATCATTGAAGTAATTGTTTTTGTAAACTAATTTCTAATTATCAAAATACTCTTTCTTTTTTTTTTTTTTCTTTTTTCTTCTTCATCGAATATTTACTTTTCATTCCATTATTGGTTTTCAATTATTTATTCTTTTTTTTTTTTTTTTTCACTCTCATTTTTCCCAAAGAACAAATTCAGCTTTTTATTTGTTTAATGCCTTTCAGAATTAGTGTTTTGCCCATTCTCTGGTTTTGTTGAATTTTGTAAACAAATCTTAAATTCACTGGGGACTTTCTTGTAGATGCTAAATGAATATCATCATCCTCATCGTAGGTGGTCGCTTTGAATCGTGTTTAACTGTCTTCTTCTTCATCCACTTGTGGCTATGAATCCATCAACCATTACACCTAGTGGTGCATTGGGCAGCAAATTTATTTTTTTGCTGTTTCTGTAGCATACTTGTTTTTACGAGAAAAAGTCGCTATTCCTATAGTCAACCTGC
The DNA here is from genome assembly GCA_034780655.1 of Idiosepius hallami. NCBI lineage: Eukaryota > Metazoa > Mollusca > Cephalopoda > Idiosepiidae > Idiosepius > Idiosepius hallami. Next base: position 163,762 of record JAUZSX010000035.1, read on the forward strand.
AAACTTGAGAAGTTTTTGCGGGCTTTTGAAATCAGTGTTGCCCTTCACCTAGTTGGATCACTACTAGGGGTTTAACCGTGTCCTCAGTTACTAACCCTGGTATTCCCATGTCCCAGCACATGATACAAAAGTTTATTATTTTTAAATGGCCACCCATCTAAATTCTGACCAGGCTCGACATTGCTTAATTTTGGTGATCTGATAGGAACCAGTGTCTCGGACGAGGCTTGACCATATACTCAATATTATAGATCAATTCTTACAACATGTCTGTTTATATTTGGTATATCAACCTTTTATTATCATGTACATGCGAGAACAATCATTTTTTAATTCTGATATTCCAATGTGCAGTGCATTTGATTTCATGACAAAACAGTGGGTGAGGGTGTAATCTACATGCAAAGTTTAATATCAAAATAGTTTTCTTTCACAGAGCCGATAAATCAAATAGAAAAACTGAAAGATCTATCAAGAAACAGTCTATCAAACTAAAGTTTATATATATTATTTAATTTAGACAGAATTTAGGTCAAGCATAAGTAATGTATGCAACATGCGATTAGTTTTGTCTCCATCACAGGTAATTCCATACCTGTAACTTAGTTGAGATCCTATTTCAAACTGCCCAAAGTAGGTCAAAATACTCTATCTACCATGGATTGTAAATTTTCATTATATGTTTGTTTTATATAAACATATAGTTCATTTATCATAATGATGTAATTTGCAATCCCCTCTGATTCATTTGGGCCGAATAAAAAAAGAAATAGGAGGCATTATTTTTGGAATGGCCTTTGTATAATCTTAGTTCTACTGCTTTGATGAAGAGTGGATCTATTGAAAATCTTGCTGCCAAAGCCGTTTCCTGTCAGATTATTCTGATATGAATCAGAGGGGATTGCAAATTACATCTTGAGCTTTTCTGTAATTTTTAACATTGATTTTTTTTATCCTGCAATTATTGATGAAGAAAAATTAAATTGAAGATTTTATCATAACTAAATTGAAAAGCGGTAGTAAGCATTTCTCGACCAATTGCTGAGTTCCAACATTGTTTATAGCCAAACATTGTTTATAGTCACCCAGTACTGTTTGTGATATCAAGACTAAGAAGATAAGGTATATCTGACCTCTGCTAAGCTCTAATCTCCTTGTCATGCAAGTAGTCTCACAGCTAATATCCATTATCTTGAGTAAGGTAGCCAACATGTACTAAAATTTAAGTATCTTTTACAAATAAAGGTTTTTTTGTTGGGTTTTTTTTTAGATGTGTTCTAATAAAAAAAAAAAGGATCAAAATCCAACTATGTTGATTATTCTCAGCTTTCACAGACAAGATTTTCCAAATGAATTTATTCACCAACCTATTTAGCAGACTTTTAGATTCACTATTTAACTGTAAATTTTTTTTTCTAAACAACACACACTTAAATTGATGCTTTCTTTTCATAGAAAAAAAAACCAAAAAAAGAAGCCCACAGTAAAACAAAAGTCGAAACTAATTTTGTATGCAATTTGGTGCTGTAAAATGTATATTATTAATCTAGTTGGGTGGCTACTTAAAGCAAAACTAGCCTCTTGACTTGATACAGTTCAACTGTAAATTATTCCTTTCTTTTTTTTTTAATTACTGTACTTTGTCTAGAAACAAACACAAATTGGCAGTTTGAATAGAAAAATAACAACTGTATTTCCCAGATTCACTTCAAATTAACTGTATAATTTAGATATTTGACAATTTGCTGCATATTTCAAGTGATTCAATACACTGCATTGGCTTTAGTTTTAATGTTTTTATTTGTTTTATGCTGTGGTTCTCTTTTTTTTTAGCTTCACTTTTACTTTTCAAAATAGTTAATATAGAAAAAGTCCCACTCTATAATGAATGTCAGTGTTAATTTATAAAAACTTTAGAAATAAGCCTTGAAAATCTATGTTGTTTAGAGTTTGTTTAATTGTCTTCATTTAATTTGTTCTATACAATTTGTTTCAGTCAATGTGCCTGCCAGCCTTCTTTTAGTGTTCTTGTTAGTATGTTTGTTTGTATTTGTTTCATGACACATCAAGCCTCTTAGGTCATTTAATGCAGAGAACAATCATTTTATTTTTATAGACATTCTTTTTTATCCACACATAGTTTGTTTTTTTGTAACAGAATATACCTTATATAATGCATAGCTAGAGGAAGTGCGTGTGTTTTTTTTATTAAGAATTCTTAATAGATAATGAAAAATTAAATTGTTTTATTTTTCAAGCATGAATTTTGTGATGATAATATTATGTTTTTCAATTCTTTTCAGGAATGTCCATTCATTGTGTGTATGACATATGCATTTCAAACCCCTGAAAAATTATGTTTCATTCTTGATTTGATGAATGGCGGTGATCTGCATTACCATTTATCACAGCATGGAGTTTTCTCAGAGCAGGAAGTAAAGTTTTATGCAGCAGAAGTAATATTGGGTTTGGAACACATGCATGTACGAGGCGTTGTGTACCGAGATCTGAAGGTAGGCTAAAATATTTTCATGATGACCAAATTTTTCAAATGTCTTTTCTTCACTTTTATTTCAAATTCTTTTGTGATTTTTCCAGAGTTTATTTCCCCATTGTATTATCTAACAAAAAGTAGATATGAAAATATCATTATACTTTTATAACAACAAACCCCCTAAAAAAGCAAGTTTATGTTAAAAAAGAAGAAAAAAAAGTTATGTTAAAAAAGAAGGAAAAAAAAGTTATGTTAAAAAAGGAGAAAAAAAAGAATGTTAAATCTCTATTTTAGATAATTGAAATTGTAAGATCTTGTGTGGCTATTACAGTTAAAAGTGGGATCAGATAAAATAAGATAAAATATGGAGTCAGATAAATCCAAGATATTAAAGTTCAACAGTAATCAAAAAATTGTAAATTATCCAAGAATACTAACGTCCAAAATTGGTGAATAAAAATCTAAATGGGTAGTAACAGCAGCAGTGGTGATTATGGCAGTTTGGATTTAATTATTTTATAGACAATGCTGTTTTCATTCTGTTCTCCTATTGGTTAGCATTTGATTATTTCGGTATAAAATGAATTCTTCCAATTTGAACGAACATACACAATAGAAAGAAGAAGGAAAGAAAAAGAAAATACAGTCTCAGTAGACCAAAAACAACCCAACAGAAATATTGGCTTGGAATGAAATATTTAATGATCCTTTCTATTGAATTAAAATATTTATTAAATCAGTATATAATGCTAAATATTTGTTTTTGTGTAGTTTGGCAGAATTTCATTATTCATAGAGGTCTCGTTGTAGTGAACCATGATTCTCCTTTTCAGGATCTTTCTTTCTGTTTTCTTTTGTTTTCTAACAAGATTCTGTGTTTTGGGGGTCTATTTTTACTGTGTGTTCTTAAAAACAAGAATCTCTAACTCAATAAAATAGGCTTTGGTAATGACCACCGAATCCTCAACATATTCTGACACACGTACAAAAAAAATGCAGGAAAAACAAGCAGGAAAAAAATCATTTAATCACCCACAATGAAAAACACAGTAAGAATGTATAATCATCACCCTGAAGACAGTCAAGGAAAACCAAAGACATTTATAAAATTGGGAGAGGTCATAAGAACTTTAGACCCCAAAACAAAGAATCTTGTTAGAAAGGAAGATCTTTAAAAGGAAGATCAAGGTTCTCCTCCTTGAGACTTGTATGAATAATACTGAATATTTTAATAATCTTCTACTGGAATTTTTTGTCTAATCTACCATTAATGCAAGATGTGTTAATAAAGATATAGAAATTAAGAATATGAATATTTTATTTATCTCTATCTTCAAGATTCATTATTTCTTAATATCATCACTATTATCTGGGAGCATAGATTAGTATTTCATGGTTTTATTTTTTAAATATTTGAATTAGTCTCGAGAATAGTCTCGTTAGGCAGATTTTGTTGCAATGTATCCAGCTTGGTATTAAACAAAAAGTAGTTTTGCTCTTATAACAGTTATAAAATGATAAAAATAAAAAGGTTTTTTTACAGTTATAATGGGATAAAAATAAAGATTTGATTATAGTTTTTAAAATTTATCCAAATTAAAAAGGAAATGTTTTTTATTTTAATCATTAAGAACTATTATAATTTATCATTTCATTTTGTTTTAATATAACTTTAAAATCCTCATTCAAGTATTTTTCAATAAGCCATGTATTACAGATAAAGAACAAATTTAAAGTTTATATTTCACAATAAAGGTTTTATTTTTGGACCAGGTGTTTCCAAATAATGGAGATATTTCTGATTATAGTCATATGAACTCCTTATCTTGTGGATATTTGCAACCAATCACTTGGTTTTAGTATACAATATTTAGTTATTGTCTTTGAATGTTTTATCTGGATTGTTTGAAGCTTATTTTATGCTTTTTGTGTAATCACTCTGAGAAAGAATATTTCTTTGGCCATCAATTTTATGTTTCTATGTATTAGTGTCACTACTTATGATTTTCCTTTCATGTTAGAGCTACCATATAATTCCATTCTTTACATTATATGGTTGACTGGTATTAAAGTTGAAGTACTAAAGTACTGTTTTCTGAAAGTCTGCTTTTAGCCTGAGAATGATTTAAATTCTTTTGTACAAACTACTAAGGACATGCTGAAAAGTAATGAATCTTATTTTTTAAATTCCACCCAAATGGATTAGAGGGGATTGCAAATTGCATTGTTATGATGACAGAACTTATGCATTCATCACCTGAAAGTTCCATTTCTCCGTTAAAGATATCAACAGTGTGAGACTCTAAAAAAGCAACCCCTGTCATGGACGTGTTTCAGAAGCAGAGATGCATTATTAAGTTCCTCCCTGCAGAAAAAATTGAACCAATAAATATTTATTGAACATTTAAGAAGCTGATAGAGTTGATGTCAGCACATTTAGGAGAACGGTTCGTTTATTTCAGAAATGGTGACAAAGATGTGAAGGACAAAGCATACACCAGATGCAAAAATTGGTCTGCTGGCAAAAGCTCATTTTGAATGGGGGTGACTAAATAGAAAAAAAAAATTGGGAAGCAAAAAATATCACTCATTTTAATGTTAACACTCTTGTCTTTGTAGCTCTTTAATTTTTTTTTTTTAGTTTAAAGTTAAAAGAATTGGAGGCATTACTTTTGGGACGGCTCTCATATTAACACATCCAGGCATTATTATTTTTTGTTTTATTCTTTCTTTATTTTGAGCTGTATAGATGTGCCAATGGAACTCATATAGTTTAGTATTGTTGGAATATAAAGCCAGGATACAAATGTGTCATCCATTATTCTTTCTTTATTTTTATTCTTTATTTGGTCTTTACTAAACACCCAGAATGGAGAAAAATCTATGTTTATTTGTATTCTAAGTACTTGCTGTATATCTGGTCGGTTACATTGCCAATCAAAGATATATTTTTGTTAATGTGAGATTGTATTTCTCTGAGTTGTTGAGCAGTTTCTCTCTTTTTATATATTTTTTTCATTTAGGCCAGTCTTTACTGATATTTCATTAACTTGTTGATTTGTCTCTTAAGTTAACATTACTTTTTATATATCTATTACCATTAGGGCTGCGACAATGTTCTTTTTAAAATATGCTTTATATTCTCTTGATATGCTGGAAAAATTATTCAAACATATGCTTTTTTTCCAGGGAATATTTTTTTAATAAGAATATTTCTTGGAAATATTTTATTTTTAAAAAGAATATGCTTTTATTTCCAGGGAATATTTTTTTTTTAGAATATACTTTTTGTTAAAAGCATTTTTTTTAAAGAATATGATTTTTGATAGAAGAATATTCTTTATGCGAATAATATGCTTACATAAAAAGAATATTCTTGTCACAGCCCTAATTATCATTGATAACATTATTAATATCTTCTTTTTGTTAAATATTCTGAATGTTGTTTGTATCTTTTATCAGGTCTGGGTGTTGTATAATACTTTCATGCTGTTAAATTGGTATATTAGCATATCTTATCATGCCTTTATTGATATTATTTCTAAATTAGGATGATGATTATACTATTATAGGACATCTATAAAAATGTTTCCTGGTTATTAGAATTACAAATGTTCATATATTGCTAAAACAAACTAAACTTTTATTTTGATCATTCTTAACTTTTTCAGGGACTTGTGTTCATTTGTTGCTAAATGTTTCCGTACATTTTTTTTATTAAAATTTAATCTAAAGAAATTTAATTAATTTACAAAAAAGAATTTCTACTTGTTTGATGTTGTTGAATTTTTTATTGATACTGTTGTGGTCTTATTCTTTAGGGGTTCACAATATCAAATAGGAGAGTCTGTAAAGTCATGTCAATGGTTAATCTGGCATGGATACTCTGACAAGAGAGTCTAAAATGGCAGCTGTCCACAGAGATGGGAGAGTCCATCTGAAGACAGGAATAGGGGTGTCAGTTACCCTAGAACAGATACTCATTTGCATTTTGAGCCGTTTTTGTTTGTAATGAGTCAATCTCTTTGGGGGATTTTTTCTTTTAACTCAAGAACTCTTGATCATAAATGATAATACATACCAAAGTTACTTGATAAATAAGTATAGACTCTTTTCATGTGTTCTACAGTCTTGCTTTATTTATAGATCTATTTTGGCAGACAGTCAGTGAGGATGGGGTTAGGTAGTTAGATAATATATTTATGAAAGTCACTACTTGATTGCATGAGAATCCAATCAGAAAGTTCAAAACGATTTATTCTCTGACTGCTTATTAATATCTATAGCTTTGATCTTTTTCTCTTGCCTCTCTCACACACACACTTAATATTGTTCAGATTTGATTACTTCTTGATAGTGCTTTACTGATCATTCAGTCAACAACCAAAGTGTGTGTGTGTTTGTGTGTGTCTGATTGATTGAAAATACTTAGTGACATTGAATTCAAAATACTGGATTCATCACTTAAATTCAACACCCAACTCTATTGTATTTACTTTCAGACCATTAGTAATACACTGCCTCACTTATTAATCATTATCACCAACTCACTTACCCACTGCCTATTCATTATTAAATTGATTGAATAATGAAACAACCCCCTGAGATTTCTTAATACAATTCATGTAGATCTATATTTGATAACTCTAGATAATGGTTCACCATCCTTGAAGCTTAAAAGGTATGGTTTTTATAGATCACTAAAAGTATCACCCTGGAAATATCACCTACTTGTATCAAGATTTAATTCATTTTCAATATTGAATTGTTAATCACTTCTATACTTTATATCTGTTTAAATACGCTTACCAAATCACGACTTTTTTCCTCTTTGGCCAATAAAAATAGGTTCTAGCTATTGATTCATCTTTTGAAAATTAGAATCCTGTTGGATGAGTTGATCCTTAGACAATAATAAATCCATTGGATTTTAAAAGAAATTCAATAATGCTGGGCTCAAAACGTTTGCTAGATTGATTTGTAATAAAGTACAAAAACGTACAATAGCTTGGAAGAGGGCATAACATTTTTGTCACAACACTGAATCTTTACAATATTTGCTTTAGTTTTAAGCAGTTTTCATTATCATAGGATTAACTCTAGTGCATTTTTAATATCTAAATCGAAACCTGTTTCAGTTTACTTTTGGTAGATTTCATCAACTCAAAAGATAATGTGTTCTTCTATTTTACAGGAAATATGCTTAGAATAATATCAAACTAATTAACATATTCTGAGTATACTTCATTTAGGATGTTGTCAATTTATACCTTATTTCTAATTTAATTTTGTGGTCCATTATTTATCTAAATTGTGCTAAAATATTAATAGTGTTAGATTAGATTTGAGCAAGCCTACATTGCATTGCTCTTCTTAATTTTCTCATCCATAGACATTCTACCAGAGAATCGATATAATCAAAGTAATATCAAACCACTGAAATCTGTATATGTACAGGATGTGGTTTGTATTTTAAGATGTGTATTTAACATCAACCTTGTTTTCTATTTCTCTTTTACTCTGGTTTTAGAAATTATTAATTTCAGCCCTGTGCAAATAAAAGTATCAAATTTATTTAAGAAATTATTAATGACCAGCCTTATGCTAATAAATGAAACAAAAACCCATGCTGTTATTGTTGCATTCAAAACACATCTAAGGATTTAGAAATTGCACAGAGAGTTTCAAGATCATTTTCCATACGATACATAAAGAGTTAGAAAAAGAAAGGATAACTTAATGTCTGTATCAAAACATAAAAATATTTTTATTAAAAGCAAATTTTGAATTTGTTCATAAAGTTAAGCAGACAACTGATGAAAGCCAAGCTCAGTCAATCAATGGCTTCATTCCAAAATTAAAAAAAGTGCATGTTTCTAAATGCAATGAGGAGTGTTTTATGTTGATATTTAATACAAATTCTGTTTCAAGAAAGGTTAATTTATTTTTGAGATATTAAAAGAAAACTACTTAAACGGGAAAATTTTTAAATAAACTCAGAAATTCTGCAGAATCTGGGGTAATTTTTTTTTTTTTTTTTTTTTTTTTTGAGAAAAAAAATTTTTTATATAGACCAAAAAATTAACAAGAAATGACAGGTGGTCATGTTCAGATGCTTGTGAAGTATCAAGAATAATACACATAAGTTTTCCTTAAGTGTTATGACTTTGAGTGTAGTTAGCAATGGAGGACATCTTATGCCACAACACTTTTTCTCATTCAGTCTTATAGAAAACACTGCTGCTTACATTGAGGTTCAAGATATATCTTTGAAGCTCTGAATTAAAAGTATTTGCCATGGTATCCTTACCTCTTCCATCAAGACTTGATTTTATCCTGTAAGGCACTATGAACACAAGAATGGATTGCTGACAATCTGTATGACCAAATCACCTTCTCCCACCAATATTTGGCCCCTAACTCTCTATACCTCAATTCACTGGGCAATTATATGTGGATCTTTGTTAATGGACATTTCCCTAACACTAACAGTGGAAGAGTGGTAAAAAATTGGTCTGTGGAATTGTATTATACAAGTTTAAATCCCAGTCAAAATCATCACATTAACTTTTTGCTGTCTAGGGAACATAAGAGCAGTTGACTCAGGAGAGTAACTCATCTAGGGGTCAGGATAACACTGATTCCAAAAACCCAGGTAGATGAGACTCATTAACTCCATGGGAGTAACTCATCTAGGTGAAAGACAACACTGATTACAAAATGTCTAGGGGCGTAATGAGCATGTAAAACTGACCTTGAGCCTAACTTGGTTTGGTGCACAACCAAGTAAATATATCCTCTAATACTACAGAAATTTTAAAAAGCTACCATAGTAATGTGTGATAAGGATAAGGACCAGTTCATCTAAGCTTTCAACTGATTTCAACCTCATGTAAAAGCAGTTAATGATCTAATGATGATTGTATTGAATAAAATTAATCAATAATTAACTAACTTCTATGCTTGATGTTTGTAGTTAAACATAATTATCTTCTTTTGTTCTATAAGTGTTTTTCTAATCTATAAAATCTGTCCCAAAGTACCAGCCACACCCTGTGTGCATATATATACAGGATGTCCGAAAAGTCACTGATACTGGTAAAACAATTTGTGTACATTGTTGGATACAATACTTATCCATAATTAATTTCCAATATATTATCTATAAAATATCAAAAATATGAAAAAAATAATGATAATCATTAATGGTAAAATGACAAAGATTTTTGACCCTTCAGCGACTTTTTGGACACCCTGTAAATATTAATTTATTAGTTTACATTTTTTATACCTATTTGTTTACTTTTATCACCTTAGTCTTATATTTGTTATTCTAAACAAAAATCTATATGAATATCTGTTTGGTTCTTATTTATCCTCATTCAATGCAATTAAACTGTTTTGTTTGTTAATCCATTCTCATATAATCACTAGTTATACTATTACTTATGCTCAATCAGAAAAAGAGTGAAAGCTTGGTTTAAATACAGAGTAAAAGAGAGAGAGCGAGAGACAGAGACAGAGAATTCTACTTGTGTTTTTCATTGGCTATTCTTTCTTCTAGTCTTATACTTGTAATTTATTTTACTACATTATAACCTGTATTATCTTTCATTACTGCTTTCTTTCTTTATTTTCTTTTTTTTCTTTCCTTTCTCTTTCTCTCAGTTTGGCTCTCTTTTCTCCTAAGAATCTTGACTATTCTCTGAAATTGCTTTCTTTAGAGTTATCTCCCTTGATGTTTAAAATAAAATCACCAAATCGACTTCTTGTGTATTATCTCATTCACAATAGATTCAATCTGCTTTTAATGATTTGAAATTATCAACAACCAAAGTAAATTCTTAAAAATCAGAATTAAGATATTTATACACATCTTTGAATAGTAACTGAATTACAGCCTTGAAGAACACTACTTTTATTTACTAACCTTTCTAAAGAAAATTGATAAGACTGATATCATTGCACCAGAAGCAAGCAATAGAATAGATTAGCTAGTCCACTTAAAATTTCAAACTTAAATTAAAAATAGGTTTTTCTGAATCCTTGGGATGAGGCTTGATAATTTCTAAAACTATTTTTCGGGCTGTTGTCCTCATCCTTATTGTTATATTCGCAATGTTTCGGCCGATAAACCCTTCGGCCATCTTCAGGTGATCTCTCTTGGTAATCAGGAGTTACAGAACTTCTAGCTTAACCGTTTATTTAAGCCACAGGAGTACCCTGCTCTCGTTCTGCTAAATTAAAATTAACGTACTAAAAAAATTATTTTAAAACCTTTTTTTTTTTCTCAATATACATATACTAAAAATTTAGATGAATCTAAGAAAAAGTTTATTTGACAAAAGTTAGAAGACTGCTTTCTTCAGAAGTTTGGATTTAATTTTATTCAAAATTATAAATTTAAAAATGGTAATTCCTTAACAAAACATTTGCAATATCTCAAATCATTTAGATTAAGTTTTAAGTTTTATTTTAAATTGAAAAATGAACAGAGCTTTTATGTTTAATAATGTTTATATTTGATCTTATTTACTGTAATAATTGATGTCTAAATAACAATGGTATGAATTACAAAACCACTTCATCCTTGCAGTGTAAATGTAAACATTATCTACAAATGAGTGGCCAATAATTGAAGACAATTAATACCAGTGCATCATTTTTAAAATTACATTAGAATAATTTAACAAATCAAATAAGGGAAACACTTAAATCCAGAAATCTTGATGAATTTAACTTATGGTTATTTTATTTTTATCTTATCCATTGTGCAAATATATAATTATTTGTTTTGATTTAATCTAAAATTTTTCATATGTATTTTTTCTATTGAAGGTACTCACTATCTTCTTTAATGCTTATGATATATTTTTAACCTTAATTCTAATGAATTAATTTTGAGATATTTATTTAAAATTTGTTAGTTATGTTATCATAAGCAAATTGTGAAATTATGAACAAATTTCCCTTAATAATTCTTGAGTTATGATATGGGAACATATTGAACCATCCTTACATCCCTGTTAGGTTTTAAGGATAAAGAGTTATTAGTTATGTTATCATAAAGAAATTGTGAAAGTATGAACAAATTTCCCTTAATACTTCTTGAGTTATGATATGTGAACATATTGAACCATCCTTACACCTCTGCTAGGTTCAATAAATAAGTTATTAGGTTTTTAAAAATTTACAAATGATTTGACCATATAGTAACACCAACAAAGTGAAGGTTGATGTTTTCATCTTCTTGATGGATATAAATTTTATTGTATTTGTCAATCAAGGTTAGCTTATTTGTGGATATGAAAAACTTTTATCACTTAAATAAACCAACTGGTACTTTTGTACCCTGAAAATGTTTCTCTTATTGATCTCTCATGATACAAATTAATCAATTCTATCAATGAAAATCTATGCTTCTAATTACAATCAATAGTTGTGCTGATTCTTTGGTTTTTAAACACAGGAAATGAGAAAAAAATACTTGGGTTTGTTAAATTTTTTTTTTTTTTTGTACCCCAATATTTAATGAGGGGAACGTATGTTTTGAGGCATGTTTAGTTCGTCCGTTCGCGTTTTTCTCTGCATCCATCCGTTCAATTTTTATGAAGTTTTGCATGAAGTTGTAACTTCGGTCAGGTTAGAAAGTGACATTCTCCGATTTTTGACAAAAAATCTCGTTAGCCCCCCAGGGAGTAAAAATGCCCCCAAACAGCCAAAAATAATCTTTTCCGGCCTATAACTTTTGATCCATCCATTCAATTTTTCTGAAACTTGGCCAAAATGTAGACGGTATTGTTCAT
>JAUZSX010000035.1:200391-254869 GCA_034780655.1 Idiosepius hallami
CAGGGTAGGAATAGCAAAATTTTAACATAAATAAAAGTGCCCTGATGAAGGACAATACCCGAAACGCGTTGGCACTACTACACATTCATGTTTTTTGTTTTTTCTAACATTTTTCTATCATATATATATATATATATATATATAAATATATATATAAACAATAAAAACTAGAAAATAGTGATGTTAATACAAATATTTTCCATAAATCAAGTTAAAAAATACATAAATAAATGAATGAAAAAAAAGGAAATAAATAACTTACCATTCTATCAAGGGAAATAAATTCTTCCAAAGAAGCATTTTTAATCAAAGCAATCAGATTGTTTATTATTTTTAAGGCTTTGGTTCTGAATAAAAAGAAAGAAATATTTATTCTACATTTTGTATGGAATGGATTTGGGTTTCAAGAAAGAAAATCACATAAGTCTCAATGATTATTGTAATTATAAAAAGTTAATTTTTTTTATCAAAAATAATTGCAGTTGATAGATTGATTGTTATATTATACAGTTTATTTTACGAGCATATCAAACTGTTTTGAGTTATTTAATGCTGAAGAGATACTTATTGCTTGTTGGTGATTTCTTTTTAGAAAGAAAATAAAAGTTTGAAATGTGATGCTTATGTGCTAGGTGCTTTAAGAATTTTTTCTTTTTCCAGTTATATTTTGTTGTATAGCCTTGTTTCTTTTAGGAACTCTAAATGTCTACTAAGGGTTGTTAGGGTCTATTTTGTGGAAAATATTGTTCAGATTGTTTTCTTGGTAATATATTTAAATTTGTTGAAGATCTTTCATATTTGTGAGAATATGTTTTACTATGCCAGTCCTAATCTAGGATACAAATTGAGGCTTCTTCCCCCTTTAATAAATAAAGTTGAAATAGTAAAAATAAATCAACAAATCTCAAGAGAGTAAATTAAAATGTGGTCTAATTGAAAAATAGTTAAAATTCAAGCTAACTGCAAAAAAAAAAAGAAAAAAAAAGACATGTACCCAATACTCTGAGTTGGAGCTGACCACATCAATTTTTTTTTTTAAGCATTGTAAAAGTCATACTTTAATACGATTGGAGGGAAAAAGTTTAAACCAAACAAACAAAAAAAAAAAAAAGAAAATACTAACCTTTGATTTCCTCCTTTTGGATTAAGATAAATACGTTTGTAGGCAGTGACAGCTGCTTCTTTTATCGCAGCATCTTTTGCCGAGTAAAGCAGCAATAAAATTTGACGGATTCCTTTTAATGCATCTGATAATCCAAATTCAAACATAACAACAAAGAATTCAATCGCTTCCATAACGTCAGAGTTGATTTTTGATCGCAACATTTTGCACATCAGTGGAATCGCTTGTCTCAGCTGAGAACTAAATGTCAAGGAATCCTAGAAAGATAAAATTTAATACATATTTACTACTTATTTTCTATAATTACTTAGCAACAAAAACACAAAACAAAAAATTTGAAAAAAGAGGAAAAATATTTTAGAGCCTACTTCAATTTTGAACTTACAAAAAAATGATATTTCTTGATGTGAGTTCATTAGATATATAAAATAATAAAAGAAAAAAATATATATAATGCTTCAAATTATTATAGACATTCAGTATACTTAAGATGAGAGACATTCCAGAACAACTGATTTCATTTGATTTTACACTTATTCAAAAACAATATATATATATATTTAGGCCGTGGTTGGATGTCTACTAGTTATATGATATGCTACAAGCAAAGCCCAACTGACAAAGTGGCCGAGCACTCTAAAAATAACATCAGTAGAAAGACCAGTCCTGTCGGCAAGTTAACTGGTAGGTCAGTAGTTAGGAAATCGGCTTGGCATTCAGTCAGTTTGCGTTCAATTCTGATTGAAGGAAGACTTGTTTGTGGAGCCGGCCTGACAAGTCGTAAATGGCCTGTAGACGGATTGCAAAATTATTTTATTTTATATAAATATATATATATATATGGAAAATCAAAATTCAAACTCACCTGAAGATACATTACAAGAACTTGTTGCTTTTTGATTTCAAACATTTGTTCAGATTCTCCTTCATCAACAGAAGGGGCTCCTCCCAATTCAATTTTTTTGGCTTCTACATAAAAAAAAATAATAATTTTTATGGAAATAGATTTCAGCCACATTAGTCATCAAATGTTTGCTATATTCCAAAAGAGATTACTTTATAAAAATTAGGTCATAAACAAATTAGCATTAATTTTGTGTAAGTTTTAAAAAGATTTCTCAGATTTAAAAGGGAGCCTGCCTTCAACCTACACTTTATTAATATATAATAATTTAACGAGAGAATCATATAATCAAAATACAATCATAAAACTTGATATATAGCTATATTCATAACTCTTCATTAACAGCATAGGAAATCTTAAAATATTTAAAAATCATTAAAAAAAAGTGATTATAGAAGAAATTGAAAAATACTCACCAAAATAAATTGATTTTAACTCTCCAATAATTTGAGTTAAATTCTTAACAGAGTCATCTGTTTCTGAACTATTAAATGAAAAAAAAAAGTTTATTTTTACTTCATATAATATAGAAAACATCAGATTTTAGTTTTATTCATAAAAAAGCGTATATATATATATATATATATAGGGAAATATTTTTATCCATTCACTTATATATATATATATAAGTGAATGGATAAAAATATTTACCTGCTTTCTGTTGTATCAACTAAAAGAAATTCCTTTCTAGTTCTGACAAGTCATCATTTATAATAATAAATATCTTCTTTTTTTTGTGGATAACAATTTATAAAGCTGAAAAAAACAAAAACAAAATGTAATAATTACAATAAAAAACAGCTAAACAATACATACTCATTTGTAGAGGAAGCTTCTGGAAGATTGAAGAAAGCATTGTCCGGCCACATATTTTTCATAGCAGAATGGTATTGGTAACATTTTTCATATTGTTTTGTCTCAATTGATTCTGCCACTATTTTTAAGATACTGGAAAAAAAAAATTTAATACTATTAGAAAAAAATATTCATAAAGACAGAAAAAGTAAAATTAAACTTTCAGCAAAAAATTGAGGGATGGAAATATTCTTAACCATTTAGATCTAAACTTATATTTTAATGGAACTTTCTATGTGTGTCTTTCAGTTTGTTTCTTTACGGACTTCAAAAAAGCTGGGCCAATTTTCTTGAAAATTCACACAGTTATACTTTATATGTCTGGAAGTGTTTACGATTAAAAGTAAAATCTTGAAATATAAATGCATTACTGTGTCGTGGGCAAGGTGTTAGAGTGTTTGTTACTCACAAGATGGTCTGCCTTTGTTTTACCACGAGGGAAACTGCAGGACAGTTAAATGTGGACCATTTAACCTTGGTATAACAATTAAAATGCATTGGAAAAGTTTCAGTTGCAAGAAAATAGGTTTCTCACATTACCTCTGCCCCATCCTGATATTAATAGACATAATCTTTTATTAAAAGATAAATTACAATTTATGATATTAAAGAGAAAGTAAAATCAAAAAAGTGATGAACCTGTCAAGAGTGTCTTCTTCTGTTATCAAACCTTCAGTTTCAACTGATTCAAAAGACTTTAATTCTTTCAATGATTCTTTCAGTTCGTTTTCAATTTCATTCCATTTTTTCTCAATCTGTTCAAAACAAGGATCTATCAAAAAAAAAAAAAGAAAAAATAATTCAAAATATCAAGTCGAAAATTTTTTCCAAGTTTTATAATATAAATATATATTTATAAATATATATATTATTTATATAATAATCAAAGTGTTCTTTTCAGCAAAGGATTCTATACCATATCAAAACTATACTTTTTCCTGAATTGACATATGTATTTGTTATTACAGAATTTCCTAAATATTAATAAATGCATACATTATTTATATGGGCAGCGTCAGTGGAGCATTGGTTAAAGCTTTGGCTCTGGAATCGTATTACACAAGTTCAAATCCCAGTCAAAATCATTACATTCACCTACTGCTGCCTCGGGAAAGAAACTCATCTAGGTGAAGGGCAATACTGAATGCAAAGAGCCCAGGTGGATTGAGTACATAAAAAGTGCCTTGTGCCTAACTTGGGTTGGTTCTCAACCAAGTAAATATAATATACATCATTTACAGATTACAGACTGTTGGCCTCTTTTTCATTGATACAGACATGTTTTTAGGCAATATATTCTCGGTCTTCTTCAGATATTATTTAAACTCAAAACATTTGATAAATGATACATCAAAAGACCAAAGTTTTAAAATTTATTTAATAAGGTTATATTGAAATCAGATTTTAAAAAGTATTAACCTCATCAGAAATTATCCTGAAATTTTTTCTTCACAGATGGATAATAAATCTATATTACAAGAATATTCGTTGATTAATTTAAAAAAAAATAAAAAGTGATAAATATAACATTTAAAAATTTCATTAATTCTTTTGTAATTGCTTTTTAAATTTAGAATAAATATATACAAGAAGAATTTTTTTTTGTCCGTCACAATGATTATTTTTGATATTTTACTAAGAAAAATTGTTAAATTGACTACAAATAGTAAAACTAGAAAAAAACATTAAGGTAAAATAATAAGATCTTAGTTCATAAGATAAATTTATAATAATAAATTATTGGCCTCATGAAATTCACGGATATTCTTTTATAATTTAGTTTGATTTTTATGAAGTATTGATCATTTAAAAGGATTTCATTACTTTATAAAAATAGTATATTTTTTCAAATTACAATCAATAACAAATATATATAAAATATTTTTTATATGGTAAAACTCATGTTAAACTAGCAACTTATTCCATTAAAAAAAGCAACTTAATAGGTTATGCCATAAACTCAAATCTTATTGAGTGAGATTCTTAATGACTGATGATTAAAAACAAAAAAAACTTACTTGATTTTGTCTTTTCTTGTAACATAGCTTGAAGTTTGTCATTTTCTTTATTTAAATTCGCTTTAAGTTCTTGGAACTGCAACTAAAATAAAATTTTAATTTCAACAAAATTAAAAAATTCATACTACATTATTAACTTTGTAGTATTTTGTTTCATTAATTATAATTTCTTTTATCAATTATTATTATTCAACAGCATCTTTTTCTAAATTTCTAAGTAAAAATGTAGTTAATTGTAATAATGTTCATAATTTATAGAATTGACATAGTTGTGCTCTCTTTTGAAAGCCTCTTTATTAGGAAATGGTAGGAAACAACGAAAATTAAAGACGGAATGTAAAGAATATCTACAAGAGAAAAATAAAATGCCCAGAAATCTTAGAAAACATAGCTGAATGGATATGAAAACAGAATAGCTAATTCTAATGGAATGGTTATATTGGGCAAGAAGCGTCTTTTGTAAATGACAATACTATAGTGATCGAACTATGGCATCTTAGGACCAAACAATGGCCCACTAAGCCTGGACACAGTGTGACCAGTGCCACCAGTGGCGCGTCCCTTGCTTATGCTGCACCTTCCGTAAGAGTGGCAGTATCTCAGGTCTGATCACACCAGGCGACTAAGGCGAAGGTGACAAGCAGAGAGTTTGCAAGCAGACGTGAAAAATAGGAGTCATAGTTTGGATCTCTGCCAAGGCTATTAAGCTTGCTTGGATCGTCCTTGCGAATAAGTGCTTCTTTTGTCTGAACTCTCCCTTCGTCAGAGGAAAGGCCATGCCAATACGTCTGAGAGAGAGGACAGGTGCTGGAGCTGCCACAAAGGAAATCTATGGGATGTTTATATCATATAATTAAATGAGATATAATTATATCACTTAATAAAAAAGTTTTGTTTTTGTCCATAAATTGTGGTTTATAAACTTTTTATTCTGTACTTTTTTACTGCAGTTGCTGTTATAATTTGGATTATATTACTGCAGTTGACTCATCTTCAAAAAAGACTTAAGAAATTGTGGAAAGTAATATTCACAGAAATATAACCTTGGATGTTCAATTTGAGTTTAATGTATTACTTTAAATACAATGGCACAATATAAATTAATAATTGTCCTGTAATCTAAATATTACAAAAAGAGGAAAGATATTTTCAGAAAGTAGCATTAATTAACACTTTAACTGGTACTCATTTGCCCACTGCTACCCTCACCTGGCCAGCCATTTTTTTAAAAAATGTCATATTCTAACCTACAGATTTTATCACACAGGAAACTGGCACCAGTGTACTTTACAGCATTCCATATTCTCAACTATGAAACAATGTACATTAAGAGCATCCGCATGCTAGCAGCAGTTTTGTCAAGATTATTTTCCATTTATGTACAAAACTACAATGACACAAAGAAAACTCAAGGCCGACTAATAACTCATATAGTGTAATATCTAGTATTTACAATATTTTAAAATAGATAGCACGACAGAGCACTTATACTAGTGGTAGGGTTAATGATTAGAGAGCAACTCCCTGAGCTTTCTTTTTTTTTTCCAAAATAAAAATGAGAATTCAAGTATAAAATGCACTTACATTGGAGGCATAAGGGTTGGACTCAAGAAGGGCAGTAAAAAGCTGAATAGCATATCGTCGGACATGAGCTGATTTATCATTCAAACGTCCAAGGACAAGGTTAACCAAATCTTCTTGATAGCTCAAAGGTAAGCACTAAAAATACACAAAAAGAAAATAAACTTGATAACAACTGAAATTGTAGGAAATAAAATTTATATATGAATTTACATATAAAATTGGAATCCGAAAAATCATATAAATAGTTACATGATAGCAAAGAAAATGTTCAGATATCTCTTCATTCACCAAAGAGATATTGAAGTGGTCATGTAAATATTAGCTCAACATTTTACTTGCAACAAGAAACACCTGATATACAGTCTGTTCAAAAACTTACTGTGCACTATGGGTCTATAGAAATTTAAATAAACTAATAAACAGTAAATTTTTTTTCAGAAAATATATATTTACCTATAAAAAGGTTTTATTTCTTTACAGTATCATAGCTTAAGAGAAGTGCAGGAAATGTCCTCCATTGGCATTAGGACATTATTTACACAACAACTTTTTGAACAGGCTGTACTTTTACAAAGATACCTAATATTTTTTTTTTAAGTAATTCTACTTTGTTTTGTGTTTAACGGCATATCAACCATTTTAGGTCATTTAATTGCCGAGAACGGTTACTTATGATAAACGTTATTTTTATATACACAGTTTTTTTAATAACACTATTTCACTATTTAATCCATAGATGGAGGGAAGATGGGGATTCATACCTTTCCCAAGGGTAATAGTCAACATGTCAACATAGACAGAAGAACTTGGATTTGAACCTGCATACTACGCTTCCGAAGTCAGATTTGCCTATCCACAGGGCCACATCGACCACTCCAGTAATTCTACACTAAATCATTTGAAGAAAAAAATAAAAAATATTCCTAGCTAAAATTAGAGGATCTCTTATATATTCTTCCATCTGATCAGCTAAGCGTATTGTGTAACTCCGGAACTGACAATGAAGTGGACAACAGGCCAATGCTCAAAGCCTTAAAATAAACAAGGATGGAAATCTGTAAATCTATTTTTTCTTATTTAGTCTTGATTGCTTTCTATTTAAATTTGATAATATGACATCAAGTATGGGGAAGTGGTAAATCTATTACCTTAACTCATTTTAAAGGAGATTAACACAAAAAACAAGAAAAAAAAAAATTTAAAAAAACAATGAGTGATTTAGAAATGTTGTTTTTGCTTACTCCTCCTCTAACAATTTGCTGCCAATTCTGTAAAACTTTGCTTCTAACAAATGCATTAACATCATGGATGCAATCCTGGAAATAAAAATAAGAAAGAATTCATTAACTGAACAACATCAAATAGAATAGACCAGAGGTCAGGGAACAGGGGTAAATTTCTTTTTTTTTATCAGGGCGCGGGTAATTTCTTTGTGTGCTATTCTTAAATAAGAAAGAATAAAATCATTTTTCATTGTGTACCACACATGTAAGAAAGGATAAACATTTTTGCCCATAAAAGTAGATTCTATAATTTTTTTTTTTATTATTGTATAAATTTGAAATACATGGTCAATAGTTTTGATTGTTTGACATATAATGCTAAAAGTAGGTTTTATTTCTATTTATAAATGTGTTTTCTACAGGGGTTTTTTGTGCTCTATTTCCACACCAAAAATAACAGACTTTTATTCCCTATGATATGAGATGAAATTTACAAACATTTTTTCAAATAAACATTTCTTTTTTGTTTATTTATCATCCATGATTTCTATAAGTAAATTGGTTTGTCTTTTTTTTTTTTTTCTTCATCTTATTTATTCAAGGGGATGGGACATCTGACCAGATGTCAAACATTCACCCTGATTTTAGTGAGTCCAACCAAGAGATCTTTTCAGGATTCTAGCAGTCCCTTTCAGTGCAATTGTTTGTATTTCACTTGCACTGGGTTCACCAGGAATACTTGCTAAGTATTTTTTAAAGTTCTTTTTCATAAGTCCTGTTGCTTCTATTTCCATGTGTCGGGGTAAATTAATTTTCCTACAAATTCTATTCGGTAATATCCAAAAAAGTTACCTGATCCATAGAATAGACAAACATCAAAATATACAAATACTTTGTTATTAGGCTATCAGTGAAGATACTTCTTGTAATATTTAATCAATAACTATCAAAATTCATCTAAGGTTTTTGGTTTTCAGTTCAGCTTACCTTCATAATATCAAAGAATTGGTTCCTTGAATTCTTTAATGATGGTTCTAAGTCTTCTTGACTTAAAACATGAATGACAATCTCTTTCATGATACTCAGCAAACAATTCCTCATCACATACGACTAAAATAATACAGAAAACAATTCATAGTAAATCACATCAAAAATTTTTAACAACAATTGAATACATATTAAATATTTATTATTTCAAAATCCCAAGATATCAATTAAAATTATAATCACTAAGTAAAAATATTGGTATGTGTAATTATTAGGGCTGTGACAATATGCTTTTATTAAAGAATATGCTTGTCAATAGTTATTAGGTTTGTGACAAGAATATTGTAAAATAACACTGCCACCCTAAGCACTACCAACAGCATTTGCCACCAGGTAATTGGGGGGTAAAAAACAGTCTTGATTGGTTGTAAATATATGTTATAGAAGAGTCAGTCCACAAATTTTAACTAAAATTAAGTTAAGAGTTTAATCTTTTTTTTTTTTTAGATCACAACTGTCGTGAAAGATTACTAACATGATTGATATTCTTAAAAAGATCTCAGAGTTAAAGCATCTGAAAAATGTTAATATCATCAATAGCAAAAATTTAAAAAAAAAACAACTAAAATCATATAAAAAAACAAATCAAAATTGTTTTTGCAAACATTCTGGTACATACATCAGTTTCTAAACAAGGCATCAAAAAACTGATATTTTGAAACATGACGGACGGCACTTTAGCAGAAAGCTCAACAAGGAATTGTGTATAGGATCGAGTTCCAGAAGAATCATTGCTTAAATCTTTAGAATCCAAGCGTCCAATCTCTCTGAAAGAAAAAGAAAATGTCATTATAAAACACCAAAATGTAAGGAATAAAAAAAAAACAATAGCATTTAATTTGATTCAGTCAAAAACCCAACAAAAGTGTAGTCTTATGAATGAGTAAGCTATCAAATATTGTTATTGAAAATAAGAAATATTAACAAATTTATGAAAAAAAAGGAGAATGCTAGGAGGCATTTGTCCCACTCTAAGTCTGTTTATCTTAATAAATATGGATGATAAACACTGTTTGGACAGTGAATCAAAAGTGAAGACTGTAATCTTGGAGTACAAAGAAAAAAAATATTCGACGAACACACTAGTTTCATAACATAAAGCAGCAGCAGAATAGCAACGTAACACTAGGTGGGCAAGATTGCACTGAACTCGTGTTGGCAAAACAACCGTTTTTTTTATCCAGACAAGTACCTCCTCATTTGCATGGGAACGTAATTTGGCTTTGTCAGAGCTAGATTTCAAGAGTCAAAGTCACGGGCACCGCCATTTGTATTTTCTCCACAGAACAATTTTAACTACAAAGAGTAATCATAGGAAATCAGAATGCTGACAAAAATGCTAGTCTTCTTCATAAACTACAACTAATGAATTTGATCAAAATTAATATGTACCAATTTTCATATTATTTGGAACTAAATTCACCAATGATTGCTGTGCCTCACTCAATAAACATTTTTTTTCCTTCACCGTTTCAACAAAGAATTCTACAAATTTGAAAAATGAGTGTTTACCACTTTAACTAAATTTTCATCAACTAAAAAACTATTACCAAAAATAATTTTTTTATATATATTTCTTAATTTGTACATATGACTTTATTCTATATGTAAATATTTTTTTTATATTGTTATACAAAATTTGTTGTTTAAATCTTGTTAAATCCAGATTTTGTTTGCAATAATTTTGAATATAAATACATAAATAGTGCATTTTTCTAGTTATAATAATCAAATTAGTTATTCTTAATATTTTTAATACAGTTTTCATAAAAATCCTTGCTACGTAGTAAGAAAAAATATTTTATAAATATTAGCTTGTTGATATTTTCAAAAACAACAAAGA
This sequence comes from Idiosepius hallami, assembly GCA_034780655.1. Taxonomy (NCBI): domain Eukaryota; kingdom Metazoa; phylum Mollusca; class Cephalopoda; family Idiosepiidae; genus Idiosepius; species Idiosepius hallami. The sequence continues at coordinate 210,989 of JAUZSX010000035.1, forward strand.
AAAAATCCATCTTACCTCATGATTTCAAAGACAACATTATTGGTACCATATTGAGTAACCATTACTTCGACAATTCCACTGAGAGGACCCACTGTATGGTCAAAATGTTGAAGAAGTTGGATAATTCGCAAACTTGCGCCTAAAAGAGGAAAAAAAGTAAAGAGTGAATTAAAATAAACATACTATAATCAGAATAAAAATACTGTTGAAAATTTTCTGCACTTAATCATTAAAACGCAGACATGGAAACTAGATTTTCGATAACTGAGTAGAATAAGTATTTGAAATAGTTTTTGTTAATTCATGTATAAAAATTAAGTTTAAAATGAATTAAATGAAAAAAATGCAATAATTAAAGGTAAAATTAATTAAATTATTTTGAAAACACAGGATTGAACAGTAATGTTAAATAATGTTGATGTTACTGCCATCATTAAAAGAAAGTATATTTGTTCAGTTTACATGATTCCTCAAAAACTATGAATATATTTTAAATTAGATCTTATTTTAGGTAGAATGAGTCTTCAAATTATAATCTGGTATGGATTCAGACGCCAGGATATTCTTCAATACATTCTTTTTATTTACCACCCAAATTTCCTAAGCATGTCATAGGTCAACATGAAAGATTTGAAACAGCTTTAACTCCTTTAAATAAAATGGTATGGTTTTATTCTAATGCTTATTTGGAAATAAAATGTTTTGGTGAAGGTTTATTTTCTCTCCAAATATGTGTATTTATTATTCAAACATAGAGAATAATTTTTTATGACAAATTTTCATGACAACATGTTCCAAACTGAATATTATAATGTTAACTCACTAAGTGCTCTGTTGTAACGTTTGATAAGAATACCAAGAATGTTGCTTATAAAGTCTTTGGTGTCCTTCTGCCTGGAAGTATTGGCATTCTCCAAGAGTTTGTAACAAAACCCAGTGATCAAACTAAAAATAGAAATAATAAAAAAAAAACATGTATTTTAAAGAAATATTCATACTGAACTTCTCGAAAAGGAAAAAAATGTTTGGTGAAAATCTAATGTACAATAGATTATAATTATGATAAAAAAATTAAAACTTGATTAATTAAAATTTGAAAGTAATAATCTATTAAAAATAATCATAGTTTAACAAATTGGATGGATATGTTTGATGAATAATAAAGTGCACGTCTTTTATTAAAAAAGATGAAAGCATGTAAGATAAGACCAAATTAAATTAGAGGTTATTTGAAAGAATTGAAGTTACAAACACGATAAACTATTAACTTTTCATTGAAGATTAAGCAAAAACTGATGACTAAAACAGTTCTCAAATTTTACAAACTGAAGAAACCCTCCTCTTTTTATTTTGAGGTTTTCTAAATAGATGCCAAGATCAATTTGAAAACCAAGTTCAATCATTTTTTTCATTGAGGAAATACAAAAGTGAACTTACGAAATAAACTCTTCTTCTGGTACAGGCGGATCCCATAATTTGTTTATATCCATCTCAACTATTTGAAGTAGAACTTTCAGAAAGCAATCTCGTTCTTCAGCCCAATCTAAAGTCATTAGGGTTTTATTCACTTTCTTTTTGCGACCCTGAATTATAGAGGAAATTTTTTTTTAATTAAATGCTTGGCATTGCTGAAAAAATTCAAAAGGATTTAAACTCATAATTTTATTCTGCAATTTAAAGAAAAACAAACAAATTGTTATATCAATAATTTTATGTTATATAGGATTTATTTATAATATACAGAAAGTAATAACTCTTATTTTTAAATGATCTTGAGATGTTATCAAAAATTGAAATATATTAAAGTAGATACAAAATCATACAAATTATACTAAGAGAAACAACAGATTAATAACTGCTTACCTGAACGACTCCAATTTTGTTTTCTTCAGCTTCAAACCCATCAGCCAATTGACAAATTAAGTAACAAAGCATTTTGAGAGCATTTAAGTATTGAGTTCGACTCTCCCCAGGAATAGGGTTTTCTTGAAGCAACCGTTGGAGTGAAGAGGTAAAATTGGACAGACCTATAATAAAAGAAACATTAAATTTAATAAAGGAAAAACAAAGAAAACAATCAAAACCAAATTCTCAAACAATCTGAAATAATAAAGACTAATAAAAAAATTGGGGATTAAAGGTATTAATATCAAATACAGACATTAATTTGAAGATTTTTTTTCTGTATTTCACAACATTTCTGTTACAATATTTCATATATTTAATTTATAGAATTAAAAAAAATAATGTAAAGCTTGTTCTATCATGATTAAAATTAACAATCTTTTGAAAGTATTAAATTATAACATTTTGATTCAAAAAATGAATTTAAACTTTTTTTAAATATTGCATTTAGTTTAATATTGGAAAATTATATAAAAAAAAAAAATATATATATATATATATATAGTGAAATGGAACATAAAAGAACTTATCATAATTTTATTAAAATGAATAAACTCACCTTTGAGAAGAATCTGCCACAATGTTTCTTTTAAGGACTGAGCCGAATCAACATCAGAACTGAAATTATTTTCAAAATGTGTCTTTCAGATTAACATCTACTTTTGATTTTATAATTGAAGAGGCATTTTATTATGATATTAGTTCTTTAATTTAAAAAAAAGTAACAATCTTTGTTGTTTGTGGTCATTAAAAAACAATCAATTTTTACATCTTACAAAACAATCAAATTAAGACATGATAACTGGCAATGTGGATAATGTAAAAGTGTTATTTAAAAATTTTAACTTTTTTCCCTAAAAACAATTTGTGTAGAGAATGATTTTCCTACTGTGAATTAAAAACTTAGAGTAGGTTGATTTAAAATAAATTCCTTCTTCCTTTAATGAAATGTATCTCCATTTTTCAAATATTTTAAAGTTGAATTTTGAAAGCAAACCACTATCTACATGCAAAATGAATTATTTATTTATCAAAACATTTGTAATCAAAAGTTATTGAAGAGAGAATAGTATTATTTATACTTTTCTTAGATAGGGCACCAAGAAACTATCTTTTTTCCTAATTCTTCAACATCAATTGGAACCCATTTACCCAATAGATGTGAAAACATAGGAATCACTTAGTAAGATCAAAATTGCTTTCACTTTATTTTGAGGCTAGCCTGTCAATTTCAAATCTAAAAAAGCTTTAAATTAAACTAGATTTATCAATTCAATAGCATATCTTCTTCAACCAGTTTGGTTCACCTGAAGAAAACCAAACAGTATTTCACTCAAATAAAGATAAAAATAAAAAAAAACAGAATAATCCAAATAAATGCTAATTAACAAGCTTCATTTTTGAAACTCAGACAAATTGGAAAATAAATTGATTCTAAAACAACAAATACCATAAGATGCTGAATGGAATATCAAATTTCTGCAATATGGTGAGGAAACCATTGTTTTTCATTGCCACTCTGAAGTCTATAAAAAGAAAAGATACACAATTTAAAAATGATAATTTTATATTTGTGTACTTTTAAAGCACTATGAAATTTTGATAACACAAAATTTTATTATGAAGAAGCAGAAAACATTTGAAAATCAAATAAGCAAAATTGCAGTGATGAAAACATGATTTGTATAAAGCAGTATAATAAAAATAATTATGAAACTAACATTGAAATAGTTGAAATAAATCATTATATTTGCAAAGATATCAACAAAATCAAAAGCTTCTCTGGTGAAACCCACCAAAGATTGTCGTCACTTTGATTTCCAGGTCATTGTAGAAATTCAAAGAACATTCTATTTCGATATAATTTTTTTGTTCATTTGTGATACATGTGGAAATTTTCTCTTCATAAGTCACTCCTTTCCACAAGTGACATCTCTTTTTAAGAAATGATAACTGATATTTCAAAATCTTCGATAAAGTGGTCATTTGATCATAGCAATCATCATTACATTTACAATTTTGCTAGTGGATGTATGATAAATTATTTATATAATAAAAACAAAACTTGCTTAAACAAAGAGAATTAACAATCTGAGCAAACTAAAGGAACCGTATCAATTAAAAGAGAAAACTACAACTAGACTTCACATTTTTTTCGTAGCAAACGTAGGTTGGAGACACACTCTAGTCAACCTGGTTAGACAGTCTGTTTGGAATAGACCAAAACTGTCAATAGTCTAGGGTTAATATCACCGATGATGTGTCTTAATCGCATCATAGATGAATTCTTCAAATCAAAAGAGAAATGAAACATTCTAGCTTTAACTAAAACTGAAATACTAATAAAAACTAACAAAACTGAAACAAATATTCAAAACAATTTGCATACCTTCCAAAGCTCCAGGCAAATGCCTTGATCCAATCACCTCTTCAACAACATACTGGCAGTTTGAGGTTCTTTTTAACAGGTCTTTCTTAGAAATAGGCAAGATGAACTCAAAGGTAACCATTCTAGAAAATAAAATTTAAACCATTTTACGACTATCAGCTAATTTGACCTTAGATTTTCTATACAAACAGGAAAATATATTAATAAGCGATGAAAAATGTTATCTTAAAAGTAGTCAACAATTGATTACTGCCACTTTTAAAAAATTTCAACATCAACACCAAATCATTTTATTTCAAAGATATTCATAGATGATATTATAATTATTTATAGGTCAACCAATTTTTGTAAAAATATGTTTTTTACAAAGTGAATCCATAGATATTTTTTGTAATATAATAATCTAACAAGTTAGTTTGTTAGTTTTGTTTTACGGCTTATCAACCCTTTGAGGTCATTTAATTTGATTGCCAAGAACAATCATTTTTGAAGAACGTTTCTTTGTGGGCATGTAGTTTTTGGAATAACACAATGTGCACTATTTAAATGTTAGGATTCATACCTTTCCCAAGGGTATTAGCCCAATTATGAACACAAAAGGAATAACTAGGATTCAAACCCTCATATCATGAATCCGAAGTCTGATTGCCTACCCACTAGGGTGAGTAAACTTCACTATTATCAAACAAAAGGTACAGGTCTATTTCTAAATGAACTTGTAACTAATATTAGAATAGCAAAAAATATACAACTATCTAAAGGAATTAACATCAGAGATTAAAAGCTATCTTATAAATCAAGAGAAGGTAACTGTGCTTTCAGTTTGGGTTGTACCAGTACCACAGAAATGATGAAGTTGAGCGACCATATAATTGGGCTGCGAAGGTGGAGTATTGGTAAACACTTAATTGTAGTATGCGAGATCAAATCCCAGTCAAAACCATAACATTCACCTTTACCTGCCTTGGGCAGATGGGGCTCGTTAACTCGAGGAGGGAAATTATCTAGATGAAGAGCAACAACACTGAATGCAAAATGCTCAGATATATAGAGCATTTAAAAATGGCCTTGTGCCTAACTTGGGTTGGTGCTTGCTTGACCAAGTAAACATAATATAGTGGGAACTGCCTTTGGTTGTATTTGTATTTTTAGACTTAGGAACAAAAGTATTCATATTTTTGGTAACCTAAACGAAAGTATTTGTATTTCAATTATTAAAAGTCAGTATTTGATCCAACCCTAGGCAGTAAGATTATGTGTCACCAGAAGACTGAGAATGTTGTGGGCTCTATACCTAACTGAAAATATTTATTCAAATTGAATATATTCAATTATAAAATCATAACTAATCATTTTTTACTTTTTCCTTAACGTGTTCTTAAATAATAATTTATCAAAATTATCAAGTAGTCACTCACTCAGAGCCATTACATTAGAGGAGAACAGTTTAGGGCCACAAAACATTGGTGTGTCTTATTTTGCCTTGTGTTCCCAGGACTGATATATCGGCCCTCTGGGGTCTAAAGGGTTAAATTCAAAACTAAATAAGTAAATTAATTTCAGCATATATCATAAAATAAGGGCAGGACGGTGAAGTGGTAAAAGCTCGGGTTCTAGAATCGTATTACGCGAGTTCAAATCCCAGTCAAAACCATTACATTCACTTTAGCTGTCTCGGGCAGACGGGGTCGTTAACTCGGGAGCAACAGTCAACACATCTAAGTGAAGGATAACACTGAATTCAAAAGGCCCAGGTAAACAGAGCACGTAAAATTTGCCTTGTGCCAAACTTGGTTTGGTCCTGCTGCTGCTCTCTCTACCAAGTAAATATGATATATCATAAAATAAATAATATTGGAACATAAAAATATCTTAATTTTTGCTCCAGGGTGGATTGATTATGTGGAAGAATGTTATGTTACTGATGAAAAGAAAAATAGAATTAAATTTATTTTGTTTCTGTCTATATTTGATCTAGTTCCGATGGTTTAATGGTTAGGATCTGGGTCCACCTCCACCTCATGTCCCAGTTTTCGTTGAAAGTGGTCTTTATTAGTGATGTAAAAAAAAAATTACCCATCATAAATTGATTTTGTTTATAGTGAAAACGAACAAAAACACGTTCAATAAAAAAAAAAGAAAGATGAATTTAATGGTCAAAAATTAATTTAAGGAAATTCAACAATTCTCATTTTTTCGGTTCTAAAGTATGGGACTTTTTGGTTGGTTTTATTGAAACAAATATTTTAATTTTGTAATTAATTTTCAAGTTTACCAAACAAAATTAATTCACTAGGGGAAATTGGGCTAATCAATTCAAAATTGACGATGATGAAATAAATGTTTGAATAAAAAAGAAATTAGTAAAAATGGGGCTTAGATGCCTAAAAATTTTTAATTTCCGTTGGCTAAAAAAATAAAATTTTTATTTGTTTTAAAAAAGTCAATGATTTTATTTTTTTTAATTTGTTTAATGTTGGTTTTAATCATTAATGACAACGTTTGATTTTAGTAATTTGACAACGTTTGTAATGTTATTCAATTTTTTTTTTAAATCTATTCATTTACTTTTGATATAACCGATAAAATATTTAAATGTTTCTTACTAAAATACACATGCAAACATTAAGAATAATTTTAATATCTTCATTTGTTAATTTAATGATTCACATCGTTTATTTATTTACTTTGTGTTGAGAAAATAAAATATAATTTTAGAGGAAAAAAATCATAAAGATCCTGACATAAAATATTTAGGAAGAAAGAAAGAAAATAAACATCACTCGAATAATTAGACTATCTGGAAAAAAATAAATTATGCAAATTTTTTTTTCAATTCTTAGAGATATTAAATCAAAATCAAATTAAATAAATCTCACCTGGTATGTTTACTTTAAAAAAATCGTTATTTCCAAATTCGCCCTTTTTTCACAGATTCTTTTTTAAAAAACTACTTTTTTGTCGTCAAGATTCAAACGGAGCGCCCAAATTTGAACTAGCTGAAATCAACCATTCACAAGCAAGTATTCTCGTAGCCCGGCTGCGAATAATTTAAAATTTAACTTTTATAATTAAATCCAACAGTGTTTTCAAAAAGGAAAAAAATTAAAATAAATATTAAATTTATTTATATTTTATAAAGTGACGATAAAATTATTTTCTAAAATTTTAAAGTCCAATAGAAAAGTAAGTAGTCATACAGGTGCAGTCCTGTTTTTCTTCTTTCCGCCCGGTTTCTTGGTCATTCGGCTTTCCTCCCCCCGTCATGCGATCTAGACTCGTTGACTGACGAAATGAAGAAGAATGCCGAGTTTTTTAATAGAAAATGACTAAATTTCTGTATGTGCTGCTCGCTATCCTGTCAGCACTTGTAACAGTTTGGTGCTCGTTTAGTTGGACTTTGTCTTTAGCTGTTTTTCTGGGCCTTAGTTTGTTATTATTTCTACTGCAGCTCCGAGAAGGAGGAGGAGGAGTTCGGGTCCGGCAACAAGACGGAGTTAAGTGGCTTGACGACAACGACATTTCTGTTAAAATAAAACATAAAGACAATAATTCTAAAGCAGATCAAGGTGATAAAATCTACCACCGGGCTCCTGCTTACTTGAAAAGAAAAACTGTAAATAGAAACAGAAACCACAGTCAGACCCTCGGTTCTGATTCTGAAGACGAAGATATTCTAGGGTCTGTGTCGACTAGTAACCCAAGAACAACTACAATTACTTCAATAATGTCTAGTATTGAAAAAAGTATAAGCAATAACCGATTGCTCTCTTTATTTTCTGTATTTAATAAGAAATCTAATGGCGAGAATAACCGACCTGGTTCTTCTCCGGGAAGGCTGAACTTGAACAACAAAGAGGATAAACAGAACGGGCGACAAGCTTTAAGAGGGAACAGAAGAAGAATGGCGGTTGGTGGCTATGATAGGACTACCACCAACGCATCATACATGTCACCACCGCTGTCGGGTTCTAAGATTTCCCGATTGAATAACTCCCAGATTATTGGATCCCCCCTGTCGTCTCCTTCCCGGGGAAGGATTACGGGCTATCAAAATGTAAGGACTTTAAAAAACACTTCTCCCCACGAACAACGAGGGAGGTTTTCCAGTTCAGTCCTTCCTTCTTCACCACATTTATCGAATTCCCCACTTCCACGTTTTCATAGAACAGCATGCGAATCACCGGACAGGTAAGTTGATAAATTAAAAGTTTTAAATATTTCAATTGATGGTTACACGTTTTTCACCAGTAATAGAATGAAACTTTGAAAACAAAAACAAAAAAAAAAGTTTAAAAACGAGCAATCAATTTAGTTTTTTTTTTGTTTGTTTTGCCCAAACTCTTCTTCACACAACAAAATATTTTTCAAAGATTCTACTCAATTTTATTTGTTTATGAGACCTATGGTCTTTCTAAATGAAAAAAAAAATGTCGATTACGGCTAGAACCACAGGTTTATAGAAAGTCGTCAAAATAATTCTCAATCTTTTATTAATTATTATTTTAGCAACTGAATTCATACTTTATTTAGTATTTGAACTTCTTTCGCTTTTTCCCTAAACTTTGGGAACCCAAATTAATCACACTTACTCGTTTGTTTTTAAGATTGTTTTCTTCCTCCGTTTGAAAAATCTTTTTCTTTATAAATGATAAATAATCACCAAATCTAAACTAGCTAAAATCCAAATTGTTGTGATTATTCTAATCTGCAGCTGTAATTTGTTTTTTAGTTTGTTGATATTGTGGTTTTTACTTAAATTTTGAAACCATGAAACTAGTGGCACCCCAGGGTACCTTGGATTGCGTATTCAAAATGATTGCAGTATAACTTTTTCGTAAATTCTAACAAATTAATTGCCCTTTGAGAAACTTGATACACACGACGACGCACTATCATATCCAGTGACCATCCACCACGGCCACCACTGACTAGAAACTGTTTTACCTCGAAATTAAAATAAAAAACTGTACTATTTTATCTTTGAAATATTGTTAATGATTTTTATTTTCACTAAAATTAAGTTCAGCCAATAAAAATAACAAAATAATGGTAAAAATTAGAATTGAAATACTTTACTTCGATACTTGGACGTCCAAGGGCCGTTATTAGCCGCAATTTTTATTTTAAATCATTTCCTGAGTTAACAACAGGAAACTATACGACAAAAAATGTTATATTTCTTTGTGCCGCATTAACCCACTCCTCTCTTTTTTTTTTAAAATCCAATTTTGGAATGTAACAATTCGTTTTGATTTAAGGCAAGGCCACACACCACGTAACCTCATTACAAAAGTTAATCAAGCTTCTTATTCAATTATTATTTCGCCAAAAAGTCAATACTTAAGGACTTAAACTAATTAGATTATGGAATAAAAATCTTCATGGTTTACTCATCATGTCATTAAATCACATTTTAAAAACACAAAGAACAAGTTTTGTTTTGAATAATCGACACGTGGTTTTTGGTGGCGAGTTGATTAAAAAAATTTTTTTTTTTTTTTTTTTACTTTCAGTTTCTAAAAAGTATAATTTTTTTTAGAATAGGCCTAATAAAGAAATGATTTTTTTTTAAATTGATTTGAATCTTTCAGAATTTCTGTTCTATTCAGGGATTGGTGTGAATACTTTGAGATTTAAAAAAAAAATCCTGAGAAGGTTTTGCCTATAATAAAAACTGAAAAAGTGAACAAAATCGGCAAACATTAAAATTTAAATTTCTGTAAACAAGAACTTCATTTCAAGTTCTAATACGCGTTCTTTTATTTTTAAAAGTAAAAATAAAACTAACTATTTTCATAGAGAACTTGTTTTTAATACCCTTTTTGCGGAAAAAAAACTTGCCAAAAATTGAGAGAGGAGTTATTATTTAAATTATGGATTAAATCCAAATCAATTTAAACAATAAGAAAAGTTATTTTTACTCTGTTTTTATTTATAATGTTTTATAAATCCTTTCTTTTATTTTGCTTTTTTGGTGGATGTTTTTTCTTGAATTGATAATCATCATTTAATGGATGCACATGTAATGACATGCAAAGAATAATAGTAAACTCAATTACCACCACCACAGCCGCACTCAAGCAGTCACAGTCCAAAATGGTATTTTTTCATTTCGAAAAGTAAAAAGTTTACTCTAGCTTCAGATTTTAATGTTGCAGTTGCATTATTATGTTATAAATTATTATTTAGTGCAAGTGCACCAGTGCAGCAGTGTGCAGTGCACCACAGTGAGTGGACACAAGTTACAACTGCAAATACGAATGCTTATGGAAGTGGTTTCCACCCACTGGTTTCTTTATTTTGTAGATATATTTGTTTTCGAATATTTTATATTTAATGATAATTATCTAAGTTTAAGTTTCTCACATCATTTGAAATTGTCACCTGTATATATAATATTCAGAATATTCCTTTTAGCTGTACAAAATGTAATTCTATTCGCCATCATGTTCTCTACAATATCTGTAACAATGCATTGAATTTCCAACATAAATCCTACTTATCTTTATCAAAGCAACTAATCAGATTTTGTACATTAATCTTGTCACTTGCTCTGATATAAATACGTTGCTTTTTTTTTCTTAATGTAAACTCAGTGGGTTTTATCTACCAATCTCCAAAAACAACACAGATTTAATGACTGCAGTGCTATGAAAATTGAGAAATTGCGTAACCCCTGGACTGTACTAACAGAAGCCTCGGGTTCTGCTAGGATTCACTTCCTAACCTGAACTCTTAAACTGTACTAACAGAACCCCAGTTGAAGACCACTGCGTTAAAGGTAGTTGTCAGTTATATTTCTGAGTTTTATATTTTTTTACTTCAAAAGATACACCATTGTATTTATTAATCAAATATTAGTTATATTAGTATCTAATGATTATTGCTGAAATTGTTTTCTTTTAGTTTTACAGAAGCATTAGTAAAGACACACAATAAACATCATCAGTGCATGAAACTCTATATCTATCTTGTCACTATTGCTAAATACTCAATAAAATTTACTGACAACATGTTGCTTATGCTAGTTAAACATGTAATCAGTAAGTCTTTACACTGCTTGAACAAATTACTATAATTATTTCCCTTGAAAATGAAAACCAAGTTTTGAAAGTTTTACCAAAACTTTTATTTTAAAATTCCTACTTTCAACTATTTTTTTTTACAATATGAAAAAGCTGTCTTTGTGCATAATAAAGATCTTTCACAACAGACTAAAAATGATTCAGTGTTCTTGCAACTGACAAATATATAACTAGAAATATTGCTCAGTGCCGAGGACTTGCCAATATTTTTTTTTGTTACATGCTTCGTGTTTAAAATAAATTATTTTTTCTTAATTTTCGAAAACGCTTCTCTGTTATTTATTTACTTGTTTATTTTTAATTAAAAAACTGTTCTTCGTATCTTCTCAGTGTTTAAATAAATTCCTTTAATTAAGAATCGCTATTTGTAAAATGCTAAAATGATTTATACGGCCAAGTTGCATTGGAAATACCAGTTCCTGTCAGATCACTGAAGTTAAGCAACGTTGAGCCTGGCCAGTAATTAGATGGGTGACTAATTAAGAATATTTACTTCTGGAAATATAGCGCATGCGCGTAAATTCAAAACTGGATGTAGGACCCATTCTTAGAGTTTTAGTATAATATAGATATAATGTATATTTAGATATCTTTTTTTTTTTTTTATTCATGCTGATTTTTTAAAATTTTATTTTTAAATATTTTCTGCCTTAATTATTTTTCTTAAATTTGCTGATTTCTTGATAAGTGCCTTAACATCAGAATTATATTATTTTTTTAATATTTTCCATAATCCCTAACACTTGAAAAGAATTTTCTTTTTCTTTGCCAATGGATTATTTCTAGCTAAATGACTTTATTTCAGTTAAGAAACCTAGATTATATATTAATGGGGGAGGTATTGTTTGGTGTATTCTTGGCCATTTACTTTTTATAGAAGTGATTGGAGGCTTCTAGGCAACCTCTGCTGTGAATGCAATTTTAAATCTGTTTCTAGTTGGACCATGGTACGATACCCTCACTTAAGTTCATATTTCTGCAATCCATGATTCTGGTTCAGTGCCAAACTGTTTCCATCTAGTACTCTTCCTCCCTCTCTCTCTGATTCCCTGATTCTCTCCCCCCCCTCTCTCATATTTTCTCTCTGCATTTGAGCTTCTTGACAGCATAAAATTTGGCAAAATGCCAATCTTTTCATTTGCCAGTGTGCAGTCTTTCGGCTAAGGTTTTCTCTGTTTTTTATTCCTTTTCCTATTCTATATAGGTTCTAATAACATTGAATACAACAAGAATTGCCATCGTCTGGCTTTATTGGTTTGTATGACTTTATGACAAAATCTCATTTCATTAAACAGATGAAATTCAACCTTTTTACTTTTAGTCGCTAAAAATCAGCCGATGATTTCACTTTTTTATTTATTTGTACTTTATAACATCATAGGGGTATGTTGTTGTGTGCTATTAGAGTACAGTAAATCCTGTCGCATATTTTGTTGAATATTTGTTGTTTGAAGTCTAGTTCTAAGTCCATGTGGATATGTTGCTGGTTTGTCAAGTTGAGTACTAAGAAAGCACGTTCTTTCTGGCGCTGTCTTGGAGGGGGATATAGACAATGTGTTACTCGCTTAGAGGTCAGAACTCGGACTGTTCTGTGCATTGATTTAAATCTCCCGGCGAGAGAGGCGTCGTAAGTAGTACATTTAATCTATACATTATTTTTTGTGAACTATTGTCTTTATCCTTCATATTTGTTATTTCACCATGTTTTGGGGTTTGTGGCGCAGTTGATAGAGGCATTAAGTCTCTACGGTTCCAGATAATTATTGTCTAAAGAAAGCAGTTTTAATTCCTAGTTAAAGGCATAGTTGATCAAAAATGTGGTGCAACAGATAACAACTATGAAAGGCAGTCTTTGTCAGAAATATAGTTACAAGACTTGCAGTTCCTATCCGGGTTTGTACTTTATCATGTGACGAAGGCCAAAGGTGAAGTTAGCCTAAACATTGTCAAACAACAACTATAAGGATGAGGACAACAGTCTGAAAATAAATTGATACATAATACAGACAATCTATTAAATAAATAAGTTACACTTTTTCTCAATGGTGAATGTGCATTAATATTGTTTGATTATTTAGTTAATAATAATATGTTTGTCAGAAAAAGCAGGAATTAGTGAATAGAACTTATGCATATATAAAGATCTTATATTTAACATTATAGTTTGGTTTGTGTGTGCAAGTGGATATCTCATTTTAAACATTTTTGGTTTAAATATTATCTGAACAAAATGTTTTTTGAGTATTGCTTTTTTTGTTTGTTTCATGTGATTCTAAAACAATTTATTTCTTGGTGAGCAGAAAAATGTTTGGAATGTTTAAACAATTGAGAAGACTCTGTAGGAAACAAAATTACTTTAGTATGAGCGAAGTTAATATCTGAATAACATTATACCATTTCAATTGGTATAATGGGTATAATCAATGCTTCTGATATATAATTTATTGGAAATTTACTACTTCTAACTAATAACTGAAAATAAATGAAGATCTAGATCCTAAGTATGGCACCCTCTCTTTAGTAATTTGAATTTACTCTTTAATTGTATGCCTGTGCCGTCAAAAATAATGGCATAAAAATGTTGGTTAAAAAAATATTTTTTAAATACTTACTGATTTATTTTTCCCCACATGGCTTTAAAAATTCATTAGGATATAATGAGTGAGTAACTCTGTAAAAAAACACGAATAATCTGTTGGTTATTTTTCATTGTGATGGAGGAACTCTCCACCAAAACTGAAGATGAAAATAAAAGTAAAAATAGTCTAAAAATCACTAAAGAAAATTTTATTGAAAAAAAACAGATTCCAAAAATATTTATAACCACTATTTTAAGTTTCAATAAATTTGATTTCAAAAGTTCAGCTTATCAGTTACAATTTGTAACCAACTAATTAAAAACAACTTAGCTTTGAACTCTTAAAATTTTGGAATCCAAGCTTTTACCCCTCTTCCATCTTCACAGCATCAACTTAAAAATGGACCCAACAGGTCAGACAAAATTTACCTTCAGAATTCCAAATTATTAATTCCCTACTTATATCATGCTACTAAAGGACTTCCACTCAAAATATGTATATTAATTCCTTCTTGAATAACTAGCATTTTCCATGAATATTATTGTTTCTGATTAGCTTGAGCAGTTATTTACCCAGTTAAGTACAAAACTGCCATTTAATGTATTTAGATGTAATTGGACCTATACAATTTTCATAGATACTATTTCTGATTTTTACCTCATTGCTACATAATCTTACAGATAAGGCATGTCTCTTTAGATAATTTTAAAAAAAGTACACTAACATCTTCCTATAATTATTCCCCCCCGACTGTTAAGAAATAGGTTGTCACATATTTTGTACCCTTAATTTTAGTTCAGTCTGTTAATGAACATTCCCATTTTAATGTTTACAACTAGGGCTATAACAATATGCTTTTATGAAAGAATATGCTCATCACATCTTTAGATATTAGGGCTGTGACATGAGTATTTTTTAATAAAAGCATATTGTCACAGCCCTACTAATAATTATAGAATTAAAAGAAATATTAAAATCGGTATTGGTGTATTTTCGCACCTATGGGTGTTCATATGCAGTTTGAACTATTATCACTAAATATCGCACCCATGGGTGTTCATATGCAGTTTGAACTAACTATCACTAAATATGGCACCCATGGGTGCTAATATGCACTATTACCTTAAAATCATAAAATAATCAAGTACAAACTAAAAGAATATTCTTTAATGAATGCATATTGTCATACCCCTCTTTGTAACTGAAAATATAGTTCATTTTTCAATGGTATGGTTTATTCTTAAATGATATAATGTATTTAAAATCATGTAACTAACTTTTTTTTAATCAATGTGTTCAAGTAATTGTCTGATAAACAAAATAATAATTATTCTTATGTCTCGATTAAATCTGAATTATGTACTTATAAATCGTTGTAAACCTATTGAATGAAATTAAAATTTTCAATCTTATTTTAATTTGAGGACAAAGTTTGATTTATTTCTAAATAATTTTTTATTTTTCTCAATTACTATTAAAAATTCAATCTTTGAACTGCTTCATATTTCGACCATTTGTCTACTCTCTTAGTCTTAGTAGAACATGGCTTGACAATTTATCATTGATTGAAGTTTTTATATCAATAAACTGAAAATGTTGAGCTGTTTTTTTTTTGTTTTTTTTGTTTGTTTTTTTTCATTAAATACATTAACAACTACTCTGAATAAAATAAAACTATGCAGTTTATGCCTTTTTAATAACAGATTTGGGGTAGGATTGTAGCATATATCTTCGGACACCAATCACCTTCAACCATAGACACTCAACACCTCTATCTGGTGCGCCACAGAGGACAGTTCACAAATTACTTCATTCATATCTGACTTAGGGAAATTTGATAAATCAAAGTAACACATTATAGTCAAGGAGTTTGGCTTTATTTTCAATGCTTAAATTTCTAGAAATTAGCTTCTTTTTTTTTTACCTAATTTATTGTTTTGTTTATCTTTTTGTTAGACCAAGCATCAATCCAGTAGGGTTTACACCACATGCACTTCAACGGCCTGAAGTATGCTACCCCAGTACTTCTTCCCCGGGAGTGCTTCCTCACGTACGTTTAGAGAAACGAATAAAAATTCCCTTGGTGGAGTCTAACATCAACAAGATGCGGAGTCCCGTGACTGTACGAATTGCTCCACCTGAAACAGGAGCCATTCATAGCCCAAAGTAAGTTATTTCTTTTTTTTTTAAAAAAAAACTTTTATTTTGATATACATAAATTATCTATTTCAATGATTTCAATACATTAAATGGGAAGTCTATTTGTTTGGCCTAGTGGGTAGGCAGTCTGACTTCTGAATCGTAGTTCACAAGTTTCAATCCAAGTCATTCCATTTGCTTCTTAATTGGACTAATACCTTTTGGAAAGATATATGAGTCCCCCACATTCACTCCATCTATGGGTTAAATAGAAAACCTTCTATTGATTTGAAAAAAAAAAGACAAAAGGAAACTGTGTTTACACAAAATGATTGTTCTTGGCAGTAAATGTCCTAAAAAGGTTGATATCCTGCAAAACACAAACAATACGTTATACAGAGTAAGGCAGAATGAGGTTGGTGTTAAAAAAAACAAAATCATTATTTATTAAAAATGAGATTAATTTTTTTTTTTTGATTTATTTAAAACAGTTAGCCATTTTATAAAGTCAAGTTAATGATTTTCTTTTAGTCGACTTATATACGTTAATACACTTATGCAAAGTTTGTATATATATATATATATATAAACACACTTCTTTTTTTCTCTGAAAACCAGGTTTACCTCTCTTAAACATAATCTAGACTTTTCAATGACTCCAGACACGAGTGATGTACTTTCAGCTCTTCGTGAAGGAACGTAAGTAAAAACTCTTTGATTCTATGATTATTTTATTCTTAAGAAATTTACATTTTTTTTCCATATGAGATACTTTTTTGGTAAATTTATATTAAATAAATTTTTTTTTTTTTTTTTTTTTTTTAAAATTTAAATTTATTTAAAAAATATGCTACAATATTTTTTTTTAAATTTATTTGAAATTTTGTAAGAGTTGATTTTGATATTGTACTGGTCATTAGATTAAAGGTTTATGAGATGGACAACACTAATTTTTAAAAACAGTTCAGGAAAGTAATGAGCCAGTAAAAATTTAGCTTGTTTCTAACTCCTTTCGGTGCTCAACAAGTTTATATCATAAAACCAGTATTAACAAAATTATTTGCTATGTTTATCATCTGTTAAAATATTCAGAATTGAAATGATAAAACTAAAATGAAGGCTCAAATAATTTGCTTTAAAATCATATAATCTAATTTTAATATTGGTGGATGTTGTCTATTAAAATATCTTATTTTTTTAGTATTAAACTTTCTAAATCAAGTTGTTCATTTGGGTAGAATAGTTATATTAAATGTGAGGATATTCCTTCTAACTTTTAAGTTTCAAAAATGATATGTGTATATTTTTTAAAGTTATTTCAAGATATGAAAAATTAATAATTGATGTGAATTAAGAGATTGTAAAGCATTTTAGAATAAATCCACATTTTCTACAAACAGTTTTTCCTGTTTTTTTTTAGTTTTTATTTCTTAATCAATTTTTTTAAGCAGATCTAAAATAAACAAGTTGTTTTGTTTTCCACAAAAAGTCTCTAGTTTTTTCTTATTTTTTAGGAGAAAACGTACAAACATTGCTGGCAGTGATGAAGAATCAAATTTTGAGAGTAATAATACTGCTAAAAGAAGGTAAGGTTATCATTATCACTTTGTATGTTAGTTTATCTGTATCTATAACTTGGGCATTGATAAATAGTTTGTAATGGGGATTAAAGTAATAATTTAAAATAAAATTAAAGATAAGAAGTTAAGAAACATTTATTAAAAATTTCATATTTATGCAAATGTCTCATTGCCCACATGTATATAATATAAAAGATGCAATCACTAGAACATTCAAATTAAGAAAATATATATAACCAGCAGAACATTCAAATGAATAATGAAAATTAGCCCCAGCAGAACATTTAGATTTTTATAAGAGTGGTTATCTTTTTGCATTATCACCTACAAATTACCTTCAGCAGGTGCAAATAGATAGAAATACCTTTTTTTCTTTTTAATGCATTACCCTATTATTAATGAATGCATATATTGTCTTGCAGACGTCAAGAAAGTAACCATTCCACAGCATCTTCATCATCAATGCCTTCATTGCCAGATTTTCTCCCAGACTTATCACTGTGCAATTTTGCTCCTTCATACATGTCTCCTACTTCTCACTACATGGTTCCATCTTCATCATCATTGCCATCATCATCTCTAGCAACCAGCAGTGGGTCTATAACTACTCCTTCCCTTGGTGTCATGGCTGGTACAATTAGCATTAACACTGGTATCAAACGTCCTGTAGCCCCTTGTGTTCATCTCTCACAAGCAGAAAACTCTCCAAATTCCAAGAGGCTTCGGCAAGAAATGAAAAACAACCCAATTCTGAGTTCTTTGAGTTCAAGTAGAAGATTAAGGCTTCAACAGGTAAGCTTTACTTTTCTTTTAATCGTTTTAACACAGTGGTTTTAAAAGTGGACAGTACTGCCCTTTGGGTTGGACGATATGAACTTTTAGCGGTCTGGCAAGTAATCAGTCGGAAGAGGGGACGTTAAAATTCTGAAGGGGGTGTTGCAGCATTTACAGTAAAATGTGATATTGGTGTTGGTAGAAAGGCTGGAAAAACCGGACGGTATAATTAAGCATTCCCCAGTTACTGTGAATAGACGTTCATGCCTGTATACTTCCACTATATATTCTCCTATATGTACCGTTGTTATGGCGTTTGTTGGGAGAGGGGGGGCGCTGGCACTTTCATCCAGCATTTGCAAAAAAAAGTTTGAAAACTATTGTTTTAGCATATGCAATAAAGATAAGTAAATTTAACGTAGTGGGATTTGGAATCGTAATACGCAAGTTCGAATCCTAGTCTCTTTTTAGTATCACTTTTAACAAATGTTTATAAATTCTGATTTCTTTTCTTTTTTTTAGAAAGAATCTGTGAAAAGAAAAATATCCGATTCATCTGATCTTCAAAATTCCCTTGCTTCCAAAGAAAATCAAAAAACACATCCTAGTGACAACCAACAGTTTGAGAAACCTGCAAGGTATATAAAACATAACCTTACATTTTTTTAATTGGTTTTACTCTCCTGTCTTCTGTTTGCTGTATTTGATCTTGGAAAGAAGCTTCTTTGGTATATTATTAATTAATAGGGCTGTGACAATACTCTTTTATTAAAGAATTGTTTGTCACATCCCTAGGTTTTAGGGCTGTTACAAGTATATTATTGAATAAAAGCATATTGTCATGACTCTACTAAGTAAAGAATTAAAAGAAATGATAAAATTACAAAATAGTAAAGTCTGTGACAAAAATAAACTTTAATGAAAGTATATTATGACAACCCTACTAATGACTACACAATTAAAAGAAATGGTAAAATAACAAAATAGTAAAGTCTATGACAAAAATGCTCTTTAAAAAAGGCATATTAACACAGATCTAGTTATTACTGATAACTACAGAATTAATAGAAATAGTAAAATAGCAAAATAGCCAAGTCTGTGACAAG
Source organism: Idiosepius hallami (assembly GCA_034780655.1). NCBI lineage: Eukaryota > Metazoa > Mollusca > Cephalopoda > Idiosepiidae > Idiosepius > Idiosepius hallami. Next base: position 230,549 of record JAUZSX010000035.1, read on the forward strand.
AATAATATTTAATAAAAGTATATCATCACAGCCCTTTTAATTAGTCATTTGTGTCTCATTTTCACAGTGGCTCTGAGTGTTGAGCAGCAGTAAAAGCTTTGGGATCTATATCCCTCTCCTGACCTCCCTAAAGGCGAAGGGGGGATAATTGACAATTGTAGCTAAGGGCAGAGCAGTGGTAAAAGCTTTGACTTTGGAATCGCATTACACGAGTTCAAATCCCAGTCAAAACCATGACATTCACTTTCAGCTGTCTCAAATAGATGAAACTCGAAAAGTAACTCGTCTAGGTCTAAGGATAACACTGATTCCAAGATCTAGGTGAATGAGTAACTTATCTAGGTGAAAAGCAACAAAAGCCCTGGGATTTAATGAGCCCATAAAACTAGCCTTGTGCCAAACTTGGGTTTTTTATCAACCAAGTAGGTATATTAACAGTAATTTTTCTGGCATCTTTTTTAGTTTCTAGAAAATGATTTTTCAACCTAAGAATTCATTTGAAAAAAAAATGTACCCACACATGCTAGTGGATTTTAGTTTTTAATCTTTGTGTTTACATTTTACACACTAAGGTTATTGGCTTGCTATTATAACTCCAATTAAATAGCAGTATTTTTTAGCAATGCTTATACCCTCTTCTTTTTATACATATAAGTTTATTTTGAAAATGATTTACGAGTATTTTTTTTGTTGTTTTTTTTTTCCCCCTAATAGCAAAGCAAGCAAGTTAAGCCGATCATTAACAGAAACTGCAAACAGTGACAATGATACAAGTCAACCTTCAGTTTCTACAAGTACAGATTATCAGTCAGAAGATATACAGGTTAGTTTATGATATATTTATGAAATACATCTAATGCTATTTATAATTATTTGTTAAAAATGGTAAAGGATGTATTGTCCACTAGAACCAGAAACAAACATCAACATCTGACCCAGAGACACCACACGCCTAAAATAACAAAACTGCTACATTCGTTCGACACATCCGTAGTTGTAAATAAACATATATTCATTTTCTTTCACAAATCTCTTGTTTTGTTTCATCAATTTCTTTTAGAAGTCTGGTTAAACCAATCCTACCATAACAGTACACTTGAACCCAAAGAGAATTGAAGGTCCAAAATGTCGCTTAGGGTCCCCTAAACATGGTTCTGTATGTTAACAAAGATATAATTCCCTTGGACATCTGTTAACATGCAGAACTGTGTTTAGAAAACTCTAAGCTACACTCTGAATCTACTAAAGTTCAATTCTCTTTGGGTTCAAGGGCGACGCTATTTTTTCCCAAAGATTATTATTCAAGTTATTCATATTTTTAAGAATTATATATTAGCATAAATTATTAGATCTTAATTGAACTCAAGCAAAAAATATGAATATTTTTTTTTTAATTTTTGTGAGGTTTTTGTCATAATTTGCAGTATATTGAATAGATTTTTATATGAATAAATAAAAATAATGGTGGGTTACATACAAAATCAAAAGTCTAATTCTTATGTTGATTTATTGTAGGTCATTACAAGTTCCAGTGAATCTACGACAGGTTTAAGGAATAGAAGAAAAAATCTTAGTTTTGCTTCCCCAGGCATCAATTTGGACAGGGTAAGTTATATCTCTCTCTTGGCTTTTTTATTTTTTTATTTACAATTGGATAAATATGTTAAAAGGTTTTGATGTATGAGGATAAATCCAAAAGTTCGGAGATAAATGGAAGTTGTAAAATTATTTTTCTACATAAAATCCACCTAACGCAATACACACTTCTTTGTGCATTTTTATTCATTTTTAGAGAAGATTCACATTTGTTTTAAAATATATTTTTATTTTAAACAAATTTTTAGAAATAAATTTTTTTTCAAAAGGCCTAAATGATGCATAGATTTTGTTATATTAGGACGCGAAAAAAATCACGTGAGAATCACGAAGAACATTTTTTTGAAAATAAATAAATAAAATAACGGATTTTTACAACAAAAAAAAACATCATGACTACAAAACATAAACAAACAGAAAAAAGAAACAGCGGAGTTAAACAGAGGCATTGAGGAACCAGCAGCATGGGAAAATGTTTGAGAATGAGGTAATATCCGCAAATATTACAAACAAAAAAATCTATGCATCATTTAAGACTTTTAAAAGAAATTTATTTATTTATTATATATTACATGATGCTTCAGAAGAACTATAGTCTATAAATTTTTAGAAGTATTTTAACATATACTGAAAATTTGTTTCGGACAGCGAGGTGGAGTATTGGTAAAAACTTGGGGCTCTGGAATCGTAGTACACAAGTTCAAATCTCCATCAAAACCATTACATTCACCTTTAGCTGCCTTAGGCAGATGGAGCTCATTAACTCGGGAGAGCAACTCATCTAGGTGAAGGGCAACACTGAATGCAAAAATCCCAGGTATATAGAGCATGTAAAAATGACCTTGTGCCTAACTTGGTTTGGTGTTCTACCAAGTAAATATATCCTCATCTATGTGAAGGGCAACACTGAATTCAAAAAGCCCAGGTATATAGAGCACATAAAAATGACCTTTTGCCTAACTTGGTTTGGTGCTCTACCAAGTAAATATATCCTCATCTATGTGAAGGGCAACACACTGAATTCAAAAAGCCCAGGTATAAAGAGCACATAAAAATGGCCTTGTGCCTAATTTGGGTTTGTGCTCTACCAAGTAAATATATTCTCATTTAAGTAAAGGGCAACACTGAATTCAAAAAGCCCAGGTATATAGAGCACATAAAAATGGCCTTGTGCCTAATTTGGGTTGGTGCTTGACCAAGTAAATATAATATACTGAAAATTTGTTCTTGGATTTGCTAAGAAATAAATGTTGCAATGATGATATTAAATAAAATGGCTTCATTTATTGTCATTTTATTTAATTGTTCCCTTCCTTTTTTTTTTTTTTATTCCTCCTAGTTGTCCTATGCGAATGTCTATGCAACAAAGCAAGATTATGAAAATGACCGAAAAGCTGAACAAGAAAGAGTTGAAAAGATGTTAGATCGAATAGCAACAGAGAAAAAAGCTCCAGATGCTGATCTACTTTCTGAAAACAATGGTAAGATTATGAGATAGAGACTCTTTTTGTTTTAACTCTTTGACAAGTTAATCCTTTGGATCCTAAGAGCCCGATATATCGCCCCTGACAATATAAGACAAAAGAGGACACACCATTGTTTTGGCTTTAGTAATGTTCCTCTAATATAACAACTCTGAGTGACTACTTGGTAATTTTGATAAGTCCGGGTTCAAAGGGTTAAAGTGGTTTGGATCAACTAAAACATTCCTGTAGTTGTCTATTTTCTTCATTTAATCCTCTAGACCCTAAGAAGCTGATATATCAGCCCTGACAGCATAAGGCTAAAAAAGACACACCATTATTTTGGTTTTAATATGTTCCTCTAATATAATGGCTCTGAGTGACTACATGGTAATTTTCATAAGTCAGGGTCCAAAGGCGAAATAAAACCTAACATAGAAACTTTTAGAAACGGTTTACTTTTTAATTAACATTCTTGGTTAATTTGAAAATTAAAGTCTTTTGGACTTAGGGTATAAGTATTTTTCTGACTATTGTCCTCATCTTTAATTTTTATATTTTGTAATAAAATTTGGTTGAAATGAACAATCAGGTAAGCAGGATAAAATAAACTATTTTTATGTTGTACATACAAGGTGTCCGAAAAGTAGTTATGCAGCAGAAAATGTTTCAATGCCAATGGAAGATATTTCTTATAAGATAAGCTGTGGTACTGTAAATAAGTAAAACCTTTTTATTGATAAAAATTGTATTGTCTAAAAGTTTTATAAGAAAATTTACTGCTTATTAGTTTATTTAGATTTCTGTATACCCATAGTGCACAGTGACTTTTTGGACACTCTGCATTTACTATCAATCATAAGGATTGAACCTACAGTTTCTATCTAAAAGAAAACCAAGTCACACTGTTGTTAGTTTTCTGCCCTAAAAAGTCTCTCTGCCATTTTATATTCAGTTATTTTGGGTAGGTTCCATTATTGTCAAAACACAACTTATAGGTTGTCAAAGTTAAATGCTTTAACCTATTTGTAACCTACTGGTTGAAAAATGAGTTCAGCCCTTTGAATACAATAAAATCTGTAGTAGTAGTAGTAGTAGTAATATCAACCTGTTGTATCTCTAAGTATAAATCTACATAAATTTACTTTTGATGTTGCCTGTTCATGCTCTAGGTTTTTTTTTTATTTTTGCTCTTTTTTTTTCTCAATTGGCTATATTTTATTCTATTTTATTATAGCTTAAATAATGATGCTGTTAGGGTTTTTTTTAGGGGCCACTTTTCTTTGTGGGTTTAGAAATTTGCATTCTACAAAGTATTATTCAACTTTTCTTTCTTATTTTTTCTATCTTGCTCACTTTTTTTTTTTAATAGTTGTTGAAAGTTGTGAAGAACCCACCAAGACTACATCATCAGTATTGACTTGTCCATCTCTGACCATCAGTTCAAGCCCTCGGGCCTCTACGTGTACAACAGCAACTACCAGCCTTTTAGTGTCTTCTACAACCGCTTCTCTTACGTCCAGCAGCAGCAGTTTGCCTGCCAAAGAAACCAGTGCTAAATCCTCTTCAGCTACAACAGACTCAGCCTCTAGCCCAGTTGTCTCCTTGTCCACTTTATCTTCTGCAACAACAACAACAACAGGATCTTTATCATCAACACAGACGCCCTTAACAAACACCCTTTCATCCCTGCTTCAATCAACTCCATCTACAAGCCCTTTAGTGACTCCTTCATCTAAAACAACCACTATTAGTGTACCCCTGACCACCTCCACAACAACAGATCCATCAAGTAAGCAGTCATATTGCTTTGAGAGGGGGGGGGTAGACTTAATCAATTCTGAACCCAAGGAACTCTAAGGATTAAAAAAATATTTAAAGTGAAAATTACTATTTTATAACTTATCTAGTTTTTTTAAATAGAAAAAAATCCTTAAGCCTTTAAACCCTAAAGAGCCGATATATTGGCCCTGGTGACTTAAGGCAAAAGAAGACACACTACCGATATTTCATCCTTAATCTTTGGACCCTGATTAGCAAAATTAATCACCAACTATTCACTCAGAGCCATTCTATTAATAGACCAGATTAGGGTTGAAATTTCGGTGTGTCTTTTTTGCCTTACATTACTTAGGCCAATATATCAGCCCTTTAGGGTTAAAAGGGTTAATAATATTTCAAAATAGACATTACAAACTTAAGTTTTGACATTTAAAGTTAGATTTTTTTTTTTATCTAAAAATAAGTTACAATAATCCTTTGAACCCTAAGGAGCTGATATATCGTCCCTGAAAACATAAGGCGAAAGAAGACTCACTAATATTTTGGCTCTAATATGTTCCTCTGATATAATGGCTCTGAGTGACTACTTGGTATTTTGATAAGTCGGGAGTTCAAAGGATAAAGAAAAAAAAGACTTTAACTAATGATATGAAATTTTTAAGAATTACTTCAATCATAAACAAAATATTTAAATTTGTGATATCAATTTAAGAAATTCAATATAAAAAGGTCTTAAAATCTTATTTGAAGTTATGACCTTTAAAAATATGGATGCAGATGCTAAATGCTAATGTAACCAGTAGGATCTTGCAATAGTAAGAAACTAAAAATTGATCTGAAATTGATAACATACATGTTTAAAACTGAAGCTTACTGTAATAAAAATGGCTGATGTTAGTAAAAAAAATCAATTTTTTTATGTTAGATTTTTTGAATTTTAGCAAAAAAAATGAAGAAATTTGTTTTGATAAATTTTTTAAAAAATCAAAGAAAATATTAAATATTATTGAATATTTTCTTATTTTGATTTACAGATTCTGTAGATAAGATTTTTTTTTTCACAAACTCTCCCACCTCTTTAAAAATGTGACACCTACGTTTGTATACATTAAATGATTGTTCTCAGCATTAAATTACCTTAAAAGGTTTGATATGCCATAAAAACATTATTTTTTTTCTTTTTTAAAGGTATGAAATCAACTATTGGATCCACAGCACTAACCTCAATATCTACAGCTTCAAACCCAGTTTCAATTTCAACAACCCCAGTTACAGCATTCCAGCCAACATTTGGGAGCCCAACTATGACATCAGCCCAGTCCCCAAGCAAAGGTGGTTTCCAGTTTGATCTAAAAACCTCATCAACCACACTGACACCATCATCTATTCCTTCCACTACTTCCATAGCTGCTACCAGTCTGACAGCTTCAAGCTTTAGTCCTGGTACTTTCAGTACAGCAAGTACGACCCCAGCCCTTACTAGCACTTCGCCGAGCTTTACATTTGGAGCCAGTATAGCAACCCCACAGGCCTCTATAACCCCTGGAACATCATCAACATCAGCAACCACTGAATCAGTGTTCTCGTCACCCAAGAAAGAGTCTCCAAAAACTGGTGGCTTTTTATTCAATCTTGTTAACCCAGAGGCAACTCCGACTTCTACCAGCCAACCGACAGACACCCAAAAACTATCGTCTCCGCTTGCTACACCAAAAACTTTGGTCTCATCTAAATCTTCTTCATCCTTATTTGCTTTAACTGGATCATCTCCATCCCAGTCCCTGGCCACAGCCACTTCAACCAGCTCAACTTTGGAAACTGCACCTTCTGCTGCAGCTCCTACCACTGCTACTTCAGTGGCGCCACCAACAGGCGTATTTACATTTGGAAAATCAACACCTCCAGCTTCTTTATCCCAGTCACCTGCTTCAGGGACTTCAAACCCATCCACAGGAATGTTTTCATTTAAGTCAAATGATGCCAGCAAGACAAGCTCGACCTCAACGTCAGTCTCCACATCCAGCCCAGCTGGTATATTTAGTTTTAAAGGAGCTTCGGACAGTACCCCAGCGGTTTCTGGGCCAGCATCAAGTGAGGCTGGTTTCAATTTTGGTACTTCGGGAGCAAGCACAGGTCTCCAAGCTTTTGGCTCTTCCGGTAAAGCCCCGCCGGCCTTTGGGGCCACCACGTCAGCCATAAGTTTTGGATCAGTCTCTTCTAAGTTTGGCACAACTTTGGCCAGTAGCTCGTCACCATTCGGAGCTGCTTCAACCACCACGCCAGCATTTGGGGCCACTACCACAGTAACCACACCAGCATTCGGGGCTGCTTCAACGTCTGCGCCAGCATTTGGAGCCACTTCAACCACCACTCCTGCATTTGGAGCCACTGCAACAAGTACACCGGCATTTGGAGCCACTGCCACGAGTACACCGGCATTTGGAGCCACTGCCACGAGTACACCGGCATTTGGAGCAACTGCGACCACTACACCGGCATTTGGAGCAACTGCGACCACTACACCGGCATTTGGAGCCACTGCCACGAGTACACCGGCATTTGGAGCCACTGCGACCACTACACCGGCATTTGGAGCCACTGCGACGACTACACCGGCATTTGGAGCCACTGCCATGAGTACACCGGCATTTGGAGCCACTGCCACGAGTACTCAAAAGTTTGGAACCGCTTCACCAAGCACTGCAGCTTTTGGAGCTGCAACAACATCAGCTGCAATGCCTGCATTTGGGTCCAGCACTCCAGCATTTGGTGCAACAGCTTCAGCCGCTTCTCCACTCTTTGGCTCAGCAAACAAACCCAAGGCTGCATTCGGTACAACTACATCACCATTTGGCGGTTCTACCACTGCATTTGGTACCCTATCAGGTACCAACACACTATTTGGTGCTTCTGGTAACCCGAGCTCGCAAGCAAATCCAAGCAGTGCAACCTCTTTCCAATTTGATAGCAGTTCGAATACTACTCGAACGACTTCAGCCCCATCAACTGGATTTAACTTTTCTTTCAATTCTACCCCTGCAACTGCCTCAAATACATTTAATTTTGGTAGCACAGCCGGCAGTTCTACTTCAACTGCAACTGGCACCACCGCCACAACAACTGCCACTTCCACGTCTGGATCCACTTCTATATTTGGCCAAGCTTCAAGTACTTTTGGGGGTTTCTCTTCAGCTGGCCAGGAGGGACAGAAATCTATATTTGGCTCCCCTAGTACGAATCAGTCTGGCTTTAATTTCAGTGGATCTTCAACCAATCAAACAACAAATGTGTTTGGACAAACGAGACAACAACAGGTGAGCTTTTTTTTTTTCTTTAGGGGTTTCCCTTTGTTTTTGTTTTTTTAATTTTGATAAATTTTAGCCCCTCTGTTGCACCCCCACTACTTTTTTTTTTTTTTTTTTTTTTTAACACCACATTTGTATTAGATCCTTGGCTGGAGGGGGATATGGGAATTTATACCCTTCCGAAGGGTTTTTTTCAAGGGAACATCCCCCAGACCTCTATTGCTTATTCTGACCTGATATGACACGACCTGGTATAACACAGATTTGCTTATAACTAGGGCTGTGATAATGTTTTAAATTAAAATTATTCTTTGTCACAGGCATGACTATTTTGCAATTTTACCATTTCTTTTAATTCTTTACTAATGGGTTGTGACAATATACTTCAATTAAAAATATTCTTATGTTGTAAAACAGCTTAAAACATGTTTTTTTGGGTTTTTTTACACCACACTAGTATTAATTTTTTGCTGGAGGGAATAAGGAAATTCATACCTTTTCCAAGGGTATTTTCCAAAGGAACATCCTCCAGACCTCCTTTGTTTATTCTGACCTGATCTGACACAACTTGGTATAACACAGAATTGCTTATAACTAGGGCTGTGATAATATGCTTTAAATAAAGATTATTCTTGTCACAGGCTTGATTATTTTGCAATTTTTTTTTTAATTCTTTACTTATGGATTGTGACAACATCAATTAAAAATATTCTAAAACAGCCTAAAACATGATTTTTTTTTTTCTTTAATTCTTTACTTATGAGTAGGGTTGTGACAACATCAATTAAAATATTCTTATATTGTAAAACAGCTTAAAATTTTTTTTTTTTTTTAATAGCCTCAAAGTTCTATTTTTCAAAGCAATGACCAATCACAGCCGCAACAGCAAAGTAGCCAACCATTCACCTTTGGTCAAGGAACCTCTTCATTTGGTCAGAGTTCAACTTTTTCATCACCACAGTCATCGTCTTCATCTTCTACATTTGGTACATTTGGAGCCAAGCCAAACGTTTTTTCCACTCCTACCAATAACAGTGAGAAACCCCCTGAAATCTTTGGCTCCACTCCTGTTTCTGTAGCGAATGCCAATCCAACAAGCCAAGCCAAGCCTGTGTTCGGACAGGTATCCTCTCAGCCATTCGGAGCTGCGGGAACGACCCCGACAAACACTGGAAATACAGGACTGTTTGGAACTCCTCCCATGGGTCAGGCTTCAACTCCCGCTGGTGGATCCTCAACCCCAGGAATTTTTACGTTTGGTCAATCCCCTTCAACAAGTGCTCAACAACAACAGCCACAAGCAACAGCAGCAGCCACTCCAAATCAAGGATTTGATTTTAGTGCCTCCATAGGAGGAACTGCACAATTTAACTTTGGTAATTTTTTTGCATTTTTGTTGGTAAAAATTGTTTTTCTAAATGCTTATAATAAAACTAGAAGTATTGCCCAGTGCTGAGGACTTGCCACTAAGATAATTATTAAAGAAAAAAGTTTTGTTTTTTTTTCAAAAATGCTTTGTGTTTAAAAATGAATTATTTTTTCTTAAATTTAAAAAAATAAACGCATCCCCGTTATTTTTTATTTAAAAACTAGAAATATTGCCGAGCGCTAGGGACTTCAAACTAAGATAATTGTTAAAGGAAAGACATTTTTTTTTTCAAAAATGTTTTGTGTTTGAAAAAGAATTATTTTTTCGTATCTTCAGTGTTTTTAAAACAGATTTTTTAAGCAACTATCTCCATTGCTACATTTTTAACCTGATTTATATGGTTTAGTTGCATTGGAGACCCCGGTTCCGGTAAGATCACCAAAGTAATCAACGTCTAGCCTCGATGGGTGACCATTTAAGAATGAGGGTGTTTACGGTTTAATTTTTTCTTCTGCTAGTTCTAGCCAGGCGCAGTGCTCGTAAACCAGAAATTCGAAACCGATGTAGAACCCAATCAAACACGACGTATTGACTTTTATATGTATATAGATTTACTGCTAATTAGTTTATCTAAATTTCTATATACCCATAGTGAACATTAACTTTTTGAACACCCTGTATTCTTTTAATTTATATTTATTTGAAATTTTAATGATTTTTTTTCTTTCTTTTTTAGGACAAGTAGCAAGCCCATCAAAACCTCCCATGTTTAATATGGGATCTGGAAGCACAGCCCCGAAGATGCGTTCCTTCTACCCCAAAGCCCGTAGACGGGGTGCCAAAAAATAAAGAGCAATTACTTGAAATGCATTGAAATATTTTTCAGCACGCCTTCCTTCTGACCTTTTGCAACAGAAAAAAAAATGAATAAATAGCAGAAGAGTCTTGCATTAGATACGATTCGAAACTCCATTTGCAAATTAAGGAAAAGAAAAGATGAAAGATAAAATTTAAAAAAAAAGAACATTTATTTTGTTCTTTGTTTCATCATCTAATCTAATAATATTCAGTTGTTTAGTTGTCAACAAGTTTATGATCAACAAATTTGACCTGAATTTTTCCTTTAAAAAAAGAAAATTTACTGCAAATGAGAATAAATTGGTAACTGTATTTTGGTTGGTCCATGCAATTATGGTATTTAAAAGGCCTACCTACATAATACACCAACACCTTTTCATACATTTGATTGTACCTTATGAATCATATTTTAGAATGCTTACTTGATAAAACAACTGTCAAGCCAATTTTATTAAAAATCAAAAACTTACTTTTTTTTTTTTTAATTTTCCCCACACAGTGATATTACCTTGTCTATCCAGTATTTGATAAATTTTTTTTTTTTTTTATCTAGATAATTTCTTTACAATTGGAGAATTTTTCTTGCAGATGAAAAACAGTATTTTTATAGATTTGTAATAACTTAGGTTTTTCTGAATATGGAGAAAGTATTAAATCTTTATAATCCAGTCTTTCATTTTTTAATCATAGTTTATGCTCTCCAGTCAAAGAATCTTAAATTGACAAGTTGTAAATTTTAAATAGATTATTTTGTAAAGAAAAAACAACCCTGGAAGTTGTTAGCAGAACATAATGATGAAAGAAAAATGTTTTTTACACTTTAATTGAACAATTAAAAAATGTGTGTTTAATACAATTACATTAAAACACAGCAATGTTTTTTTTTTTACTTAAAAAGTCTATTTTCTGTTGACTTTGGGAAAGTGTTAAAGTTAAATTCAATAAAAAAAATAATAATTGCAATAGATTTTGAATTTCAAGTAAAAGCCAAATCATTTCTTTTATATTTAACAAAAAAGGAGGAGGGTATAGAATCTAATATGAACAGGGTCAAAATATTATTTATAGTAGCAACAACAAAAAAAAGCTTAAATTTTAAAGCACTGGGATATCGAAAAAGGGAAGTAACTTTTGCCTACTTTGTTTTCTCTTGTGTCTCCAGTGTAATATTTTAATGGCCTAATATTAAGATACTTTGTCCTGATGTAAGAAGAATTCTTCAGCCATTGACCAATATTCAAATACATATACTATTGGTTTAGCTAATCCTTACTTCACATTTCAGTCTATAAAAGATCCAATAGATGAGTTGCAAATTTTGAATTGGTTTTAAAATTATAAAATTCATATGGTACAAACAATAAAACAATGCAGTTGACACTTTAAAAAAAACATTCAGAGCCACATTGCTCTGGGAAATTCAATCGTTTAATTCTGGGAAGTATATATATATACACACACACACACATTTATAGGAATTGTATACGATCAGTGCCTGATGATTTTCCTCTACGGAGGACTTCAAGATATGTTTTCTTCAACAGATGAAAAAAAAAATGTTTCATATTCTGGGTATATACACACAATTGTATAAGCTTTGGACAGAAAAAAAACTTTGAAATTTGTTTTAAGAGTGTAAAACAATTTTAATAATTGCTCAGCATAAAACTCTATCCCATTATAAGAAATAGCAGAAAGCAGTGTAACCCTTTATTTAAAGCCAACCTACAATCCTTGAGTGAAGAAAACCTTCTCTCTTCTTTCTGTACATTATAATAGAAGGCTTGAATAAAATGCTGCCTATCTGAATAGTTTTATTCTCACTAACAGAAAAAAATGTTTTTTGTTTTTCTATGATTGTTGTGGTAAAATGTTTTAATCAATTTCTTTTAATGTGGTTTTTTTTTTTAAAGATCAAATAGTCCATTTTTTATACAATGGTAGTTGATTTGGCTTGTAATAAATTGAGAGCCTGATTTACATTCTTTAAATGAGAAATAAGGCAGGAAATATTTTAAAAATTAACTGAAAACAAAAGAAGCAAATAGGCTTTGATATTTTTTTTTTTTTTCAACCTAAAGAGAGAGAAAAAAATGTGAGAAATTGAATCATTATTTCATTTGTAAAAACAATAAATCTGTCATTATCTTTATTATGTTTTCATTATTATAATTTTCTTTCTGAAAAAAAAAATATGAAGAAGAAATAAATGAAGTGATGATCAAAGTTAATAGGACAGTTTCCCTTAGATCTGATATGAAAAACATGGTTTGCTGACTTTTTTATCACTCTACTATTAATAACAAATAAAACCACTAGACTTTAATCATGTTTTTTTTTTCATTACATGAACACTAATCACCCCAAAGAAAAATATTACATTTATTTAAAATCTAATGTTTATAGTGTAATTAGGTTTTTATCGCGTTAAATTTTTAGGACCTTTGACAATTTTGGGGTTATTCACAAAAAATACATATTATGAAGAATCATCATTCTAAAATTTTTGAAAAAATGGCTAAATGTGGTGAAAAGACGCTTTTTTTTTTTAGAAAATATATTTGGCATATAACCGTTCAATCACTTTCAGATATCCCCAAGTGATTAAAATTTTTGGAGTAAATAAGCATCCACGTGACGAATAAAGACATGATGAAAAGTCTGTAAAATGACAAAATATAGCTCATTTGCATGTGAAGCCATCCTGAGAAAGATGAAAACTACAGACCCAACTTTTATCCATCACTTTGCTTTCAAATGCCATTGCTTTAAAACAATTCAGTCTGTTGTGAACATCATCACATTTTACAAAAGTTCAATGTTGCTTCGGTGATCTAATGGCAACTGGTATCTCGAACAAAACTTGATCTTATATCTTTAATAAACAATTTTTTATAGCATTTACAAATGATTTGACCATAAGAGAACAAAAGTTAAAAGAGCAAGTTTAAAATTTTTTTTTTTTTTTCAAAATTTTATTCCCAAGTTTTAAATTTTTTCCAATGATCAAAATAGTCTTCGACGTATTTGTGTTTCAGCCATGATTTATCTTTCTTTGCTTCTTTTATGTTGAAATAGTTTTGAATTCTTTTTTCCTTCATGGAACCAAACTCTTCTTCCTGAAAATAAGATAAAGGAAAATAAGTTTTTTCTTTTTAAGTTAATTTAAGTCTTAAATTTAATGGTATATAATTGTAGTTACTTTACTTAACAACTATGTTTATTTTCAAATTCTAGATAATCCATTACATTAACATATAAATCAAATTTTCAGCACAAAAGATAATATTAATGTATTTAAGTCTAAAAAATGTTTTTAGACATTTCAGTGTATTATTTTGTGAACCATTATCATAATCTCTTATTGGTGTTTCATAATGTTTTGGCCAACTTATCCTTTGACCTTTTGTCAGGTCACTGTTAATCACCTGGCAAACGCCAGAAAGTCCAAAATATTATTAATCAGGGAAACTGTATCTTAACCATTTTTGTAGCTTTTAGTTTTCATCTCTTCAATAACAAGGAATTCTCACCTTTGTGATGTAAGGATTTGCCAAAATCTCCAAATTCTGCTTTTCTCTTAAGGCATCTTTTAAAGCATCACGTTTCATCGAATCAGTGATGTATGGATACAAACGGACTTTTCTATAATGTAAAAAATGAAACCAGATTAAAAAAGCAAGACAAGTAATTAACAGTTTCATGTATGTTTTAACAAAGTGAGCTATAGATGTGCTATGTCATAAAGTTAATGCTCAATATTTGAGCCTTTTAGTAGAAGTATAAAATTACTCAATACAATACATATCAAATCATACCAAAAATTTTGCTAATGGTAAAGAATTGCCTGATGTATGGTTATATGCCATTATTAACCTTTTGGGTCTGAAAGGACAATATATCAGTCCTGACAACCTAGCAAAAAGACAACACGGCCAATGTTTCAGCTCTCCATAGTCAGAATCGATATATCAGCCCTGACGACTTAAGGCAAAAGAAGAGACACACCTAACGATATTTGAACCTCTACCTTTGGACCCTGACTTAGTAATATTACCTAGTAGTCAGAGCATTTCTATCAAAAAAATATTAGGGTCAAAATATAAGTGTGTCTAGTGTGCCTTTTGTTACTAAGACCGATATATCAGCCCCTTGGTGTTGAAAGGGTTAATAGAATGGTTCTGATTGGTTAATTGGTAAATTTTCTAATTGCATGTTGTCTTTTTTGTGAGATATCGCTTATTATGTCAGGATGCAAAGGTAAAACAGAACAGGCAGAATTTGAACTCATCAAAACAATGTTTAAAAATCAAATAGAGAAAATCAGTTCACACTTTATGTGTATGTTTCATTTAAATGAATTTTCATAAAATATAATTTCCTTTATATAAAAAGCCAGGTGCATACAGATATATATTTTTGTAAGTAACTGTTAAAGTCCTAACAGTTATTCCCCTTAAAATCATTCATTTAAGAGTTACGTCCCTTAAATCTTTCAATTTTTTGTTTATTTATAAAATAATAATGTAGTTGAAAGTAATAAGTTTTATGTAAGTAATTTAACCTAGGGCTGCTGCCCAACGGTGGTTGTTGATGTTGTTGTGGGCCAGGCCAGCCCGGGGGAGAGGGGCAGGTGTAAGAGAGGGAAGCAGGGATGACGAAGGGGGGCAAATGAAACCGAGGGAAGAGAGGGGAGCAAGGATGACGAAAAGAAGAAAATATTCTTAAAATGGTCACACATCTTACTACTGGCAAGACCTATGCTACTGGCCAGGCTCGAGGTTGCTTAACTTCGGTGATCAGGCGGGAACCAGTGTCTCCAATACAACTTGACCATAAATCATTTCAGCATTTATGTGGTCATAGTGGTGTAAGTTTAAGTATTCTTACTTAAAAAAATATTTTTAAACACTGAGAAGATACAAAAAACCACTTTTAAATTAAAAATAAATAAATAACGGAGAAGCGTTTTTGAAAATTAAGAAAAAAATAATTCATTTTTTCAAACACGAAGCGTTTTTGAAAAAAAAATATTGGTAAGTCCCCGGCGCCGCCAGGCAATATTTCTAGTGGTCATTAAAGCCCCTTCGTTAAGGGCAATAATTCAGTTTAGTATTTGAGTCAAGTATTGTATGTGAAAATAGAAATTCTTAAAAAGCTATAAATATTGACTTTTCCTCCGTTTTTTTTAATACTCTGATAGATTAGTGTTTAATCGATAATAATCCACTGAAAAAAGACGAAAAGAAAAATAGGTGTGAATTCAATAATACCAGTAACCAATTCCACCGATATGGGGGCCTAAACCGAGGCCACCAATAATGGAGGCCTCTCGCCTAAACCAAGACCCACTCATGGTCTTGCTTAAACCCATCAGAAAAAAATGTTCATAAGTTATGATTGAATTTTAAGGGGGGTGACCGTGACAACACCAGACAATCGTTAATTTTAATAATCTTTTTTAAATTCTTATTTTATAGAAAGAGAAGTTGCAATGGTGTTGGTGTGTGTGTGGTGACGGTAAAACCCGTGTCCTTACTTGTCCTACAAAATAATAAACCTTATGTAATTTTTAAACTATTTACAAAACCAAGGCAGGGGCTAAATCTAAAATAAGTTACTTACCCTCGTGTAATGTGACCCGGTACGCGGGACATTTTTTTAAAATAACAACAAACGGCCGTCAATCTCATTTTGGCTTAATTTCACAAGTCTGAAAATAGTAGAGAAGGTGACCTAAAGCTAGGAATATTTTAATTCGTAAATTTTAGTAGATATTATTTTTAATTCTTGCTAGAAAATAAAATACAGATATGACTTTTTATTTGATATTTTAAAATAGTTATCATCTTTATTCATTTCTGTGATAATGTATGTATATTTTTTTCAGTTTCGTTTAGAATTAATACGACAATGTGGATTAAAATTTCAAAGTTATAAAAAGATGGCGGCCTTACGCATTTTAACAAATAGCAGCCAAAAGTTTTCTTATTTTCTTCGGTTTTCTGGTTTAATTTCAATTCCTTCAGGTAAATAATTAATTTGCTTCAGAGAAAAAGAAATTGCATATTAAAGGGTCATGTTATAATCTTTTTATTTATTACTTTTTGTCTTAAAACAGCTCACCGTAAATATTATAACAAATTTTAGAAAACAAAACAGCAATTATTTAATTTATTTGATTAAAAAAAAGTTTACGTTGTGTTTCAGTACTTTCGACCCTAAAGTGCCTATATATAGGCCCCTGTTGACATAAAGCAAAAAAAGACACATCAATATTTCAGCCCTAATTTATTTAATAGAACACAACATGAGTGACTTGTTGGTCATTTAAGTAAGATCCCAAGGAAAATTTCGTGCATGTGTGGTGGCAATTTCAGTGTTCCTTGAATTTTATTTATTTTTCCCATCAAAGTCATTCCTTCGATTTTTGTTTGTTTTTGAAATAGCGACCTCCGTTATGCAAATTGTTTATAGTTCTACTGGCTTGTCCCAAAACCAGTCATCATCCACTAACCGTCACAAAAAATCGTTTATGGTATTTGTTACCCTGAGGAACCAGCCGAAATGAAAGAAAGCTAATTTACTGGCGAGGGCAAAAACTTGTCCCTTCGAAAAATTTAATCTTCTCTGCTGGTTGTGGGTTTTGTAAAAAAAAAATTTTGTTGTTATCTAAATTATAAATGGTTTCCCTGCTCACAAAGTTGAATTTGAGGCAAATGTGTATTTTAGTACCTGATAGCTTGGGGATATCCCAACCCAGCAAATATGTTCTCTCTAAACTGAAAGATTTGTGTATTTTTTGCAATCCTAAGATGATTCTTCATAATCTTTACATCCATTTTTGCAAACTCTTATCCTCAACTTCATAATTGGGCAGCGACGGTGGAGCATTGGTAGAAGCTCGGGCTGTGAGATCGTGTTACGCGAGTTCAAATCCCAGTCAAAACCATTAGATTCACCTTTAGCTGCCTCGGATAGATGGGACTTGTTTACTCAGAAGTCGCTCATCTAGATGAAGGGCAACATTAATTAAAAAAGCCCAACAGTCTCCTCTACAAGACGTCGCGGGCGCTCCACTAAGTGTGAGTATTGGAGGTTCGGAGGGTGTATATCTGATGCACAACACACTATATCAGCAAATAATAGCTGTGCAAGCGAGTTGGGCACCAAGGTGGAATACTGAAGGTTCACCGTGTTATAGTCAAGTCTGACTGACTGTAATTGTGATATTATTTACTTGGTGAGCACCTCCAAGTTTGGCACAAGGCCATTTTTACGTGCTCTTACTCGGACTTTATATATTCGAGGGCTAAAGTGAAAGTAATGGTTTTGACTGGGATTTGAACTCGCTAAACGATCGCACAGCCCGAGCTTCTACCAATGCTCCACCGTCGCTGCCCTAATTGACTGTAATTACATATACTATAAATAATAAAGTCATAGTGTAAGAAAAATAATTTACTGACTTTTCATCACCCGAATATTCATCACGAGATTTTTCATCACATGGACAATTAATCATTCTGATATCAAACTTTCATCACTCCAAACAAAAACAAAAAAATATTTATGTTATAATGTTAATTTATTTAATTTTTTTTACGTTAAATTTTTAGCCCCTTTGACAGTTTTTGGGTTATTTTTACGAGAGATTATTGAAATCTATAAAGTGAATATCATCAACTTTTTCAAACTTTTTAACAAATAATCAATAAAAAAAATTATATAAATTAGTTTATTTTCTATTTTTTTTAATTAAAAAATCTAAACAAGCTTCTTGAAATAGTTTCATTTTATTTTAACTTTATGTTAGCAAATATTGAACTTGAATAAAAAATAAAAAAAAACAGTTCAAATGATGAAAAGTTAAAGTGATGAAAAGTTAAAGATTAAAAAGATGAAAAGGCTAGGAGTGATGAAAAGGCTAGGAGTGATGAATTGTCAGTGTGATGAAAAAACATGTGATGAAAAGTCTAGTAATGAATAGACTGTGATGAATCATATAAATTAGTTTATTTTCTATTTTTTTAAAAAATTTAAACAAGCTTATTGAAATAGTTTCATTTTATTTTAACTTTATGTTACCAAATATCAAACTTGAATAAAAAAATTAAAAAACAGTTCAGATGATGAAAAGTTAAAGATTAAAAAGTTAAAGTGATGAAAAGGCTAGGAGTGATGAATTTTCAGTGTGATGAAAAAAACACGTGATGAAAAGTCTAGTGATGAATCGTCGGGTGATGAAAAGACTGTACAGTAAGAAAAATAGTTTGATTATTACAACTCATTATTTTTCTTATTCACAAACATTTACTTTTATTTTTCCCTATTTTTTTCTCCATTTCCACTCAAGGCAATTAATATCGTAGATCAACCAAATTCATTGATCTACTCTTTAACACCGGCAAATGATTTCGAAACAGTAAACAATTCTAGAAAATCGATTTTTTTTTTTGCTATGGAACTTTCTGGTAAATAAAAACGATCAATTCGCATTAACATCACGTGAACCCACGACCCTCCATCTCCTCCTTCTAAGTAAGTTTATTCTTTCGAAATAATAAGTGTTTGGGGTGGAGAGAGTCCATTTTGCCTAATAGGTAGGCAGTCAGCCTTTGGAATTGTAATACGAGAGTTCGAATCCCAGTCGTTCACAATTGTACCACTAACCTTGGGAGAGTTATGAATCCCCACATTTCTTCCAGCTATGGGTTAAATAGTGAAAACTGTTTTATTAAAAAAAATTAAAAACTACGTGTGTATACATAAAAAATTATTGTTCTCGGTAAACAAACGATAATTGGTCGGTTTCTTTCTCTAAATTATTTTATTGAAAAAAAAGTACAACAAAATGACACATTTACCCTGCCAAGAATAGAATTTTAAAAATGTCAAATTTAAAGAAAAATCCGTTTCATTTAAGAAAAAAATGAAAGAAAAATGAAAATATAACTTGTAATGAAACGCTAGCGAATTCCGCCATTAAACAGCCACATTTTTAACTCGGAGATAAATCTCCTAGAATATAAGCACATCTTGATATAACTATGAATACCTCTAACTATACGTGACCCCAAAACTAGCTGCGTTGCTTTAACCTTTTTATTAAGGTTGTGCGCCATCTTTACTACTAAGGAGAAATGTGATGTATTTAGATACCTCTTTGAAAAACCTATATTTCAAAGGTTTAAGTAGGTTATTCTTTTTTAAACTAATAGGCTGACGCCAAAAGTTGTAAACACTTTAAAATTTTAATCGCCAAATAATAACAAAGTTATTTCTCAAAATATAGACCATCATAATCTAAGACTTCTTGTCTGTCTGCAAGCTTTTGAATGTAGAAAGCATCAGTCAGATAGCTTCACGCTTTAAAGAACTTTAGGGACAATGTAATATTAAGCCCCATTTGAATATGTTTGATAAGTATTTTCAGTTGCGTCTGAATGTAGAAAAATATCAACTAGTTACGCTAGAATCTAATCTTCCAGGTCCTGTAGCACTGTGGACATTAAACCTGGAGAAACCCTGGCGCATTTCTGCTTCCAAAAGGCATTACTTTGAACTGGATAAGGTCAATATGAAGTAAAACAATTTTAATGGCACGTTAAACTGTGACAATCAGCGTTCTATTTTTCTGTTTAGTTTTATGTAGAAACTTTTATTTATTAGTAGCAGCAGCTGAAAAATCCACAGTTCTTATTATTCTATTGAACAATAAATGAGTTTAATTGGGTGTGTCAATCCAGCATTGGAACGAACCTGCCATTATTGAAATAGTTCGACATTTCCTCTCAACTGCTGAACTTCTTCAGATGACAATTTCTAACTTTAATTTCGAATATAAAAACTCATGATAAACTTTAAATCATTTGTGCAGTTCCTTCCTTTTTGTACGATTTGCATCTATTGTTTTCAAACCTTTTTCTACTACAATGTAAATTCTTCTCGGGTGAAACAATTATCGCTATTATAGACCTTGTTGTCACTTTAAATACCCTAAAAAGGGGTGGGGGTAATTATTTGAAAAAGTAAATTTATAGAATAAAAAGAAAATTTCCCTTTAACTTATACGAAGCAAAATTTGGTTCTATTAATTCATTTACTGAGTTTATCAATTGACGTCTTATCACTCGACTATTAATCAATGAAATATCCTCACTAGCTTTTTAATCACGTAAACATTTAATCACCCCAACATTGAGAATTTTAATCACCCCAAAGAAGAAAATTACATTCATCTATGTAATAATATTTTTTACGTAATTATATTTTTATTACGTTAAATTTTTAGGACCTTTGACAATTTTGGGGTTATTTGCAAAAATGAGTTAATACATATTATGGAGAATCATCATCCTAAAAGATTCTGAAAAATGAACGAATAATGTGGTGAAAAAACCGTTTAAATGCTTTCAAAAGTTCTCAAGTGGTTAAAATTCTCGGAGTGATTAAACATCCACGTGATGAAAAATCATGTGATTAAAAGTCTAGTGATTAATAGTAGGGTGATGAAATATCGAGTGATGAAAGGTCTATATACCTTATTAATTTATTTCGTGTGGAATTAGTGGACGAGTCGATGACGTCACTTTCGAAAATGAGGACCGACGCGCGACAGTGAGAAATTGAAACGTGACTCGGAATGTCGTTTGTTAACACCCGGGTTGTGCAAAGGTCTAGCTCTGCCGTTTTTCCTGTTATCTTACTGAATACAAGTCGTTTTCATAGTTCATTAGTCCACATCGTTTAATTTCAAACTAACACCATAACAACATGTTTGTTTTTAAAACTGATAAAACACTAAACATAGAAATACAGAGCTAATGGAGAGGATTGGTTTGTTTCTTTTGTTTTACGAGATATCAACATTTTCTATGTCATTTAATGCGGAGAAAACGTTTTGTCCATTCATAGTTTTTTTAACACTCTAGCGACTATATAACCATAGCTGAAGGGAGTGTAGGGATTTATACTGTTCCCAAGGGTAATAGTTGAAATATGAATGAAAGCAGAACAACTGACATTCGAACTAGTGTATTTTAGTCCATTTAAGGAGAACCACCCAACTAAAAATGTGCCAATTACTTTCCCTACAGATTTTTAATATTAGTTAAATTTTTCTCGCTCACCCTTTCAAAAATTAATAAATAAATAAAAATAGAATAAAATAGGTAAAAATAAAAAAAAATATTCTTCTAGCACACTCTTTTAAAAATAAATAAATTTCAAAAACAAATAAACATACAACAAATAAATAAAAATAAAAAAAATCTTCTAGCACACTCTTTCAAAAATAAATAAATAAATTTCAAAAACAAATAAACATATCCAACAAATAAATAAAGATAAAAATGTTCTAGCACACTCTTTCAAAAATGAATAAATAAATTTTAAAAAACAAATAAACATATACAATAAATAAATAAAAATAAAAAAATGTTCTAGCACACTCTTTCAAAAATAAATAAATAAATTTCAAAAACAAATAAAAATAGAATAAAAAAAATAAAATTCAATTTTAATTTCCTTTTTCTATCTGGTAATCTATGAGTCCAACAAAAAACACACACATAGAATACACAGCGCTAAAGGAAGGTATTTTTACATAATAAATTATTCCCATAATCAATTACAGTAACTTCTCCAGGGTGATATCTCTCAAATCATCTGGGAAGTAAAGAAGGCAGACCTAATACCCTACTTCCACAACTAAATAAATAAAATTATTACTGAAAATTAAAAAAAAAAAAAAGTGTCCAATAAAAGAAACAATCCTATGTCTGCATAAATCAGTACCCGACTTTGTCATGGAGCAAAACAACCCATTAAATGCACCCATATATAGAGAGACAATATTAATTTAAGGAAAAATAAAATTAAAATCAGACTGCCTAGAGTGCATCAGAAAATACAATAAAACATTCACAAAATACTGAAGTAAAAAAAACAAATAATCATTTCAATGAAAAGAAACAAGGAAACCTCTGAGTTGTAAATAATGAAATATTACATTTTTTTAGACATTTTTTAACGGCATATTATAGTTTAGGGTAAAAGCTCAGGCCTTGAGATTACATGAGTTCAAATCCCAGTCAAAACCATCACATTCACCTTTACATTCAAATCCCAGTCAAAACCATCACATTCACCTTTAACTGTCTCGTTAACGCGGAAGAGCAGCTCATCTAGGTGAAGTGTAACACTGAATGTTAAAAGCCCAGGTAAGAGCATGTAAAAATGGCCATGTTCCAAACTTGGGTTGGTGTTCACCAAGTAAATATAATATTATCGTTTAGGGCAGCGACAGTGGCACATAGATCTTTTGTTCCTATTAATGATTCATTTTTGTTGTTGACATTTAAATTCGTTTTTTTAATTTCTGTAGAACATTTCGTATTTTAAACAATTTTGAAGAACCGTCGATTCAACTAAGAAAATTAACGGAAATGAATTTATAATTTATCATAAGTGACACCAAAATTAAGGTTTGGTTTTACGGCATATCATCATTTGTAGGACAGAGATGGTGGAGCATTGGTAAAAGCTCGGGCTTTACAATCGTATTACGCGAGCTCAAATCCCAGTCAAAACCATTACTTTCACTTTAGCAGCCTCGGGCAGATGGGGCTTGTTAGCTTGAGAGAATAGCTCATCTAGGTGAAGGTTAACACCGAATTTAAAAAGCCCGGGTAAGAAAGAAAAAAAACGAATAAAAAATGAAAAAAAGAAAGAAAAAACCCAAAACTAAAAAGAGCCGAGAAAAGGGAGAAATAAAGAAAAAGATGAAGAAAGAAAGGAAACTATGAAGAAAAGAAGAGAAAAAGAAAGAAAGATGATAAAAGAAAAAGATGAGAATGAAAGAAAAAAAAGATGAGAAAGAAAGAATGATGAGAAGGAAAGAAAAAAAATGCTAAAAAGAACGAGTAAGATGAAAAAGAAAGAATAAGATGAAAAAGAAAGAAAGAGATAAAGAAAGAATAAGAAAGAAAATAAGAAAGAAAGAAATGCAAGAAAGAAAGAAAATAAGAAAGAAAATAAGAAAGAAAGAAGATATGAAAGAAAGAAAATATGAAAGAAAGAAAATAAGAAACAAATAAAATAAGGAAAAAAAGACGAGAATGAACCAAAAATGAGAATGAAAGAAAAAATAAGAAAGAAAGAAGAACGTGAAGAAGAAAAATAAAATTAAAAAATGGGAAGGAAAGAAAAGAAAGGAAAGAAAAAAGACAAGAAAGAAAGAAAGACTAAAAATGAGTAAAGAAAGAAAACATTAAAAAATAAAGCAAGAGAAAAAAAACAAAAAAAATCTATAAAAGCAAAATAAACCACAAAATATAAAAAAAAAACTTTAAAAAATCACATAATATCAAAACAAGAAAAAGCCCTTAAATAACCAGAGAAAAAAATTCCCCATCACCCACAGAAGGGCCGGGTCGTTCTCCATTTTATTTTGACATTTTTGATGGATTAACTTTCATAAGATTATTTTGATTTGGGACCGAAGAGTTTATCAAACCGGCTGAATGAATTTGTTTTTCATTAAACTATTTGAATTTTAATCAAATCTCGCCCAGATCTCGTTTATCGAAGTGTCTAACGTGAACTGAACTGTGTCCTTCCAAAGCACGCAAACCGACATAAAATAATTTCCAGCAAATCAAATTAAAAAGGAAAAAAATGTGATGAAATTAATTAAAAAAAGAGAAAAAAATACGTTGTGGTTTGTGAAAGAATCGCTTCTTTTTACTAGAAAATCATAAAATTAAACCAAATATCAAATTAAATAATAAAATCTTAAAATGAAGTAGAAATAATAAGATAAAAATTATATGAAAATAAAAATCATTAAAATAAGATAAAAATAAAACCATTAAAATAAAATAAAAAATAAAATCATTAAAATAAAATAAAAAATAAAATCATTAAAATAAAATAAAAAATAAAA
>JAUZSX010000035.1:256085-271701 GCA_034780655.1 Idiosepius hallami
TAGATTAAAATAGAAATAAATATTTTTTATGAAAGAATTAATTTTATTTTGATCTTCCTATAGCATGCTTAGAATCCCCCTTACCTTCAGGGTATTTTTATAGGTAAGAATAGAAATAAGAAATTAAAAAAAATGTTTTTTTTTATATTATTAATTCTATTTCACCTTTATGTAAATTCTTTTATCACGTCAGACAACTGTCATAATGTATTTCTCTTTCTAAATAATTCCTCTTCATTATTGCATTTGCTTTGATAAAAAAAATTCACAGGAAAGTTCGTATTATAAAGCCCTATTAAAATTAATACATTTAAAGAAAATACATTCTTTTTATTTCAATATATATATAATTTCTCTTTCGAAATAATTCCTCTTCATTATTGCATTTGCTTTTGATAAAAAAAAACCCCAGGAAAGTTCGTATTATAAAGCCCTATTAAAATTAATACATATAGAAAAAAAATTATTTTTATTTCAATATATATATAATAAATAAAATGTTTAATAATTTTTTGTGATTGCAAAAATGGTAATATTGAATTTTAACACACATTGGTGCCATATATAGTAATAGTTTGTTTAAACTGCATATGAACACCCATGTGTGCGAAAATACACTAATACCGAATTTAATTTAATTTCTTGTTTTCTTTCAAAAATTTTAATTGTGTTGTCGAGTGTCTTAACACATATTGTCAGTATGAATTCATGATAATACTGAATTTTAACACCCATGGGTACCATATCTAGTAATAGTTAGTTGAAACTGGATATGAACACCCATGGGTGTCATATTTAGTGATAGTTAGTTCAAACTGCATATGAACACCCATGTATTCCATATTTAGTGATAGTTAGTTCAAACTGCATATGAACACCCATGTATGCCAAAATACACTAATATATATTATATTTACTTGGTGATCATCAACCCAGGTTTGGCACAAGGTCATTTTTACGTGCTCTATATACCAGGTTTTTTTGCATTTGGTGTTACCCTTTACCTTTATGAGCTGCTCTCCCGACTTAACAAGCCTCATCTGCCTGAAGCAGCTAAAAGTGAATACAATGGTTTTGACTTGGATTTGAACTTGCGTACTACGATTCCAGAGCCGGAGCTTTTTACAGCTCTGTGTCTACTTTGCACATCCACAATAAATAGCCTTCTTACTGTGCCAACACCTGGTGGTGGTTACTGAAGGCAGAGTAACAGTTAGTCTCCTCGATAATGACTATACTAATTATTATTATTATTACTATTATAACTTTTCCAAACTAGTTTTATTTCCACCTGCTGCTTAAAAGACAAATATATGTAAATCCAATACCTATTAGTTTCCTATCAATCACTAATTCATAAAGAATGTGTGTGTTTATACACACACATCAATGATTTGATCTCTATCTTGTATGTTCTCTGTGCCATTGAAACAGATGTTGCTATCTTTTTGATTTTCCTATACGCACACACACACACACACACATGTATATCATTCCTTTTTTTTTTTTTAAATCTGAGAATTGTTTTTAATTAATTTTTGATAAAAATTTCAGTATTTATTTTGTAAAATTTTCTCTTTGTCATATCATGGTGCAAGCAATTGTTTGTCCACGCATATACATGTTTCTCAACTGTCTGCAAACTGAGATGTAGTACACAATGTAGAGGAGCAGTCCACTTTTGGCAGGGGATAGGCAGTCAAACTTCGGAATCTTTATATGCGAGTTCGTATCCCAGTTGTCCCATTTACGTTTACATTTGGACTCATACTCTTGAGAAAGGTATAAATTCCCACATTTCCTCCAGCTATGAATAAAATAGCACGAATTGTGTTATTTAAAAAATTGTGTGTAGACAAAAAAGAATGTTTCTAAAAAATGATTGTTCTCTTCATTAAATAACCTAAAAAGGTTGATATGCCCTAAAACACAAACAGACAATACGGAAATGTAGTTTTCTTTAGATTACACCAAACGACAGACACTCCATTGAGGCCTAAATGAAAAAAGGTCAAATTTTAGTTTACACTTATTTACAGGCGGCCCTTGGGTTACGACGGATTCGACTCGGGCGGTTTCGACTTTACAATGCTTGATTTTTGTCACTTTGTATATTGAGCTTTTGGAATATTCCATTTTCATTCTAAGGGAAATTACTATGAAAACAATCTGAGCGACTAAACGTGTTAATATATGAATGTTATATAATTGTATATTGAACTTTAGGAATATTCCATTTTCATTCTAAGGGAAATTACTATGATAACAATCAGAGCGACTAAGCATATTAATATATAGAATTAATAATTAATTAATAATAATTAATCCTATTCCTTTGATGTATTTTCAGATCCAACAGCTGATGAAATATCTTAAAGTTGAAAAATCTTCACGCACAGACCTTGAGATGTTTGTTGCTGTCCTCAACACCCAGAAGTCAGTGCTGCAAACAGAAAATGAAACCCTAAAATCTGAGTTACATGAAGGTAACAGAGATTATATCCTTATAATATAAAAATCAGATTGACGTTGGTATATTGAGCACTTTAACTATAAATACGGACAAAGTCCTCTCAACAGATTAATATGAATCACCTTGTGTATGTATGTGTGTGCGTGTAAATATATATATATATATATGTATATATAAAGAAGATCAATCTGTTGGCAGATGGTTTCTTGAATTTATAGTTTGAGTGCTTGATATCTATGATAGAGCATGCAAAGTATATAGTAAATAAATTCAGACCTGGAATAAGCATCCATTGGTGACTGTCAGTTTCATACCTTTGCGATCATCAGACAAATTCCATGTTTGGATTTATTTACTCGTTGTGCTTGATTGGGTTCTACATCTGGTTTATAATTTCCGGTTTATGAGCACTGCACGTGGCTAGATCAAGCAGAGGAAAGAAGAAATTGAACTATAATCACTCATATCTTTTAATGGTCACCCATTCAACTACTGACCAGGCTTGACGTTGCTTAACTTCGGTGATTTGATGGGAATTGGTATCTCCAACTAGATTTGACTGTTTAAATCATTTTTACAATTTAGGATTAGAGATTGTTGCTTATAATTTTTTTTTCAAAAAACACAAAGAAGATACGAAGAAGGGTTTTTGAATTAAACAATACAAAATAGAGGGAGTGTCCACTGAAGAATTTTTTGAATTGATGAAATGCCCAGCATATAGGTTTATAAAATAATATTGTATTTTCAATTTTTATACCACACGCACACACACACATATATTTTAATATATTATATCCATACAGGTTTTGTTAAAGAATATTTTAGTTTTTCTTTAAAGTATTTTTCTTTCTAATTTTTTTCTCCTTTCTTGCAATATTTCTCTTCTAATAAGGGAATGTGAATTTGTCACTGCATTTGTTTTTTAATAAAAATATATTTTTCATTTCTATTTGAATCCAGTCTGTCGAATGTTGGAAGATGAAAAGCGTGTCCACAATGACTTGAAACGTACTTGGCAAATGGCCAATGATCAGTTTTTGGAGTCTCAACGTTTGATGATGATGGACATGCGTCGGATGGAAAGCGTATTAACCACTGAACAACAAAGACAAATTGCAGGTACGACAGAAATAAATGATAAAATATGGTAAATACTAAGGATACTTTAAAACGATATTAGCAGAATACATGGAAATTCCACGGTAGTTGATGAATTTAAAAACACACATCAGCAAGAACCTTCTGATCACTTAAGCAAACATTTACAATGAGATCGGGGGAAGTTCACTTGTTAGTAGGCAGTTGGACTTTGGAATTGTAATATACTAGCTTGAATTATGTGGGCAGTAGGAGATTTGCCAGTCACTCCCTAAGCAATGCGTGCAGCACACTAGGGACTAAAGGATGGAATAAAAAGGCATAATCAACAACGCGGAGGCTGCTGAAAAAGCTTCCAGATAGCTGTGTTTGAAGAAGGGAGAGTCATTGGGGTAGAGATGGGCCACTTGGACACAAACCGAGGCCTTGCAAACCTCGGTTGGATTACCTGGAGGAGAATGTCTATTGAAAGACCCGAAACACCCAGTGATTAAGGATTCAACACTGAGGATGTGTCCAAGGCATTGCATCAATAGATGCTTTTCTTTACTAGTCTTTGCATTTGTATTCATAAGTGAACTAAGCTATTTATACCCAGATTCCCTCCAGTGTTTGGATAAATAGTCCTTATTATGTTATTCAAAACATTTTTATAGATTTATTTTTTGGTGAAGTTTACTGAATTTAAAACAAAGTAAATAAAGAGTTAGTGGTAAAACAATATTGGAAATTAAAAAATATCAATTTAATCTTAATTCTTATGAATTAATTTAGAGATAATATTGAAGTATTAAGTGAAGTTTGTTCATCCTTTCATAATTTGCTTATGATAACATAACTATCAACTCTGACAAATATTATCTGTAAATGCCTGTTGAAAATATCGGATTGTAAAAATAATTTAATAAATTTTACCATTAAATATTGCATTGTATTTTTATAGAATTAATTTCAAGCTAAATTCTATTGATTAATTAACAAAACAAATTAAATTAATCTAGTGTGTGTGCCCATTAAAAATTTAGTTTTTTATAAGAATAATTTAATGAAATTTACCTTTAAATATTGTATACTTTTTTCTTTTTTCAAATAAATTCAAAGATCATTTCAATATGATTTAAAAAATTAATATTATTATTATCAGAACTTCAACAAAAAGATCTTGAACGTGATGCACAGGAACGAAGGGTGAAGGAATTGGAAGAAATGAGAGAGAAACAACAAAGGGAACAAGAAAAGAGAAGAAAAGGTAAGAAGTGAAAGAAAAAAAAAAGGTTCCTAATGTTATTGGTCCCTGGTAGTTAACACCCCTATTTATAACACAATATGAACTCACCTGGCTTCATGTAAGTTTTGCCTTTCGCTTGGTCAGCAAGAAAGGAGAGAGATATATTTTCTTAGGTAGGTCAGCAAGAGAAATAAAGTAAGAGAGAAAATGCTTTAATGTTTGTTAGTTAATGACAGCGTAGCTACAATTTTAACTTAATCTAGAAAAGGAACGCAGGGTTCAAACCAGTGTGCGAGCATAGAAACAGAATTGGTAAGCAAATAAAAGGAGGAGAAGAGAGAAACAAAAGGAAAGAAAGAGAGAAAGTTGCAATGAACTATATGTAAAGAAACAAGAATACGGTGAGAAGTGAAACACGTCACTGAACAAAACATTTTCCATGATAAAAACAAAACATGTTCCATGATAAGTGGTAATACTAAAGTTACTACTGTTATGAATAATAATAACAAACCAAACTAAATTCATGTGGCAATAATTCTGTTATATCAAGACTAAGAAAAATAATTGGAGATTTTAGTTTAGTCATTGAGATTATATAATAATAAAGCTTTTTACCATTTTGTTTTTCTGATGGATCACTTTGTTTCCATCGTTGTGTACAAAAGGAATGTCCCAAATATTAGTGATCACTTGGGGTGTGGCAATATGCTTTTATCAAAGAATATATTCTTGTCATTATTTGACTATTTTGCAATTTTTTTATCTCTTTTCATCCTGTAGTTATTATTTGGACTGTGACAATATACAGGGACTTCTCACTTTACGCATGTTCACTCTTTGGATTTTTGGATTCAAGTGAGGTGAAAACCAACAAGAAATTCGTCACATTAAGCATTTAGTTCGAATTTACTTGATGTCAAGAAAATCAAACTTTATGCGAGCCCTTCAAGAACGTAACCCTTGCGTAAAGTAAGAAGTCCCTGTACATTTATTTTTAAATATTCTTGTCACGGCTTTAATTACTGGAGATCTGACAAGCATGTTCTTTAATAAAATTAAATATTGTCACAGCCCTAGTGATCACACCTGAAGCTGTTGAACAAAAATATTGCAACATTAAGATTATTATGTATTTGGTTTTTACATAAGTTTCTTTGGCTTTTTTTGGTTTAACAACTACTTTGAGACTTTGGGGAGTGAAATAGAATCAACAAAAGGTTGGGTAAAAGTAGTGAAAAATGAAGGGGAATCCATAACTGGTTAATTTTTTTTTTCAAAATCCTTGAGATGAGATATTATTAATCTTACAATTATTTTTCAGACTATTGTCCTCATCTTTATTTTTATTTGTTTCAGTATGTTTAATTCAGTTGAAACAAAAAAAACCAAATGAAAATAAAGATGAGGACAATAGTCTGAAAATACTTGTATTTTTTTTAAATAAAATTCTTTGGTTTCTTTGAAAATAAATGTCCACCCTCTCCAAAAAAACCCCAAAAAAACCCCAATAGGAACTCCTGAAAAAAACCCTAACAATTTCTTTAAAAAGTTTTTATAAATCTTTTTTTTCTGCACATTAAATCTTCTCAAAATAATTATAATTATTATTTTATTGATACAGAAATATTACAGCGACAACAAGCCAGTCCTGTCAAAGTAAGTAAATATTTTCCTTTGAGATGTAGATTTTTGACAAAAATTTTTGAGACTTAGAATTTTGCGTTGATTAAGGATTAATCAAGGAGTGTATGGACTGCTAAATTTAAGATATAAAAAATCTTTAGTCTAGAGTAGACACACACAGCGAGGTGGAGAATTGGTTAAAGCTCGGACTATGGAATTGTATTACATGAGTTCAAATCGCCAGTCAATATCATTCTGTCAGCTGCCTCAGGCAGATGGGGTTTGTTTACTCGAGAGAGTAAGGTCCTCCAGTTTAAGGTTTGAGCAAAGAGCTAGCAACACTTTCTCGGAAAAACAAGTATGCTATGGAAACAGCAAATAATAAATTTGCTGCCCAACGCAGCACTGGGTGTAACAGTTTAAGAGAGACACACACACTTGCATAAAAAAAAAAAAATTAATTCCAAGGATTGCAAAACTTTTAAACAAGCTAATGACTGACTATATTCTTGGTTCATATAATTTAAATTCAAAACAGTACAGACCAATATCTTTTGTCATTTTAAAGACTCTATTTTTAAAAAAATCTTTTAACTTTGAAACGAGGCTAGATTTAATATCAATAAATTCAAAACAGTACAGACCAATATCTTTTGTCATTTTAAAGACTCCATTTTAAAAAAAATCTAACTTTGAAATGAGGCTAGATTTAATATTAATGAAAAGATAATTTGTAAATGAAGTACTAATTTACAATCAGGGAGAGGTTGATTTGATCTAGTGGGTTGGCTGTTGGACTTTGTAGTATGCGAGTTCAAATTCCAGTCGTTCCATCTGCATTCATAATTAAACTAATACACTTAGGAAAGGTAGGAATCCCCGCAGTTCCTCCAGCTATGGGTTAAATAATGAACATTGTGTCGGTTTACGATCCACTCTGCTCACCCAGCAGGGGAGAGGGTTAGAAAAGGCACCCTAAAAATAGCCTGCTTTGAAACTCTGGACTACCGCATCCAGAAAGATCACCACCATGTGGTAAAAAAACACCCATACTGTAAAAAAAATAGTCTGGTCTAGGATCGGCCTCTTCTCTCATCTGAAGGGCCACAGGGACTTGGGATGGAGGACAGTCATACTCGACAACAAGTAACTGTCGATGATAATGATTGTGTCGTTTCGGTTTCCGTAACTTCATCTCTTTTACAGAATTGGGTTGTTAGCCCATATTTTAACCCACAACACGGACGACACTAATTCACTTTTATTTGTGTGTTTTTCCTTTAGTTAGAATTTCAATAGACCTTTATTAAATTAGTATTTCTCCAGAAGTATTAATTTTTAATTATTTTTTATGCAAGTCTCGTTTTCTCCTTTTTACAATCTTTCTTTGTGTTTTCTACAAAGATTTTTTTTGTTAGAGGGTCCAAAGTTCTTATATATATTCCTCTAATTTTCCTAAAGTTTTCAGTCTACTTTGACCATTTTCAGTGTGTTGGTTGTTAATTCTTACTGAATTATTTTCTATTCTATTTTTGTAGAGTCCACTGACAAAAGTGGCCAGCAGTGACCAGGCACAGCAACAACAACAACAACAACAATGCACAAGTCCTTCAGTTTCCAGTAGCTTAATAGATCTTACTGTTGAGGATAACCTCAATGCCAGTGTCAAAAAGTCTTTCTCCAGTTCTGATGTTTCTGATATACATGGCCAAGAATTTTTGGATACTAACCTATTAGGAACACCAATGAATGATTCCACATCAAATACGATCCGAATCAGCCCCGAGAAAACTATTACATTGCCATCACTCACTGAAGCTCAAATGCGTGCAATCACTGGTAAGTATAGAAGATTTTATTTGGGTGTCCAAAAAGTCACTGAAGGATTTAAAACTTAAATAGATTCTTCATTTTTGATGATATCTTTTTTCTGTAATTTTTAACTCATCAAAAACGAGAATAATCTGATTGCTAGTATGTTAAGAATCCTTACACGTTCACAATTCACGTTTTTTAGAAAAAATATTTTTGGTTTTTACTTTAATTTTGGAAATTCAGGGCTCATCTTATTTTTGGGAATTTGTTCAGATGTGTTCACCTAAATTTTAGGGGGTTGACTTATAATCGAGTATATACAATACTATTTAAAAACATTTAGGTTTTTTCACCCAAATTTAGAGGGTTGACTTATAATCGAGTATATACAATACTATTTTAAAACATTTGTTCAACTGTGTATAATTATTTATATGGTGACTCATCAATTTAAAAATTCAACTTAAAGATGTTTTTTATTTTCAAAATCATTTCTGAAGATCCATATGTAAGATGGCTGCTGATAAATGTAACATCACTGATTCTTGCGATAAAAGGTTAATATTTATGATATCAGGATTGCCAAAGATTATTTATCATAAATCATACAAGTTAACTGGATGTATTCATGTAAGTGTGATATGTTACAATAAAAAACATTTTTAGTGGAATATTGGAAAATAAATGTAATTTGCAGAAGGTGTGTAGTGATTTAGAGAAATTTTTTTATGCAACTTGTGTCATTATAAATCAGCTCTTTGATTATTTATTAAAATCACAATTAAGAAAATTTGATAAAATCTCGCTCTTAAGAGTATCTTCTATATGTTCTTTAGCCACCTTAGCAGCAATTATCTCTTCACAGTAATTCAATAATAAAAGCTGTATTTCTTATTTGGAAGGCAAACATAAATATATGGTAATTGCTAAAAAAAATGTTTGTTTTTTAGACCCAACTCCTGAGGCTGAAGCTCACAATTCCTTGCTAGCCAGTGTAAAAGCAAAAACAGATGCAATTTCTTTGGAAGGACGTAGAGTTGTCAGTGAAAAGGAATGGGAACTTTTGCAGCAAGAGGTAAGTCATAAAATTACTTTTTGGGATTATTTTCAAACTTCTCATTAGTGGTTTCTGGTTAAAAACTTTTTCTTTCAACTATTTCTTATGAACAAGAACAATGGCTAATTTGATTAAAAATGAATTATTTTGATATTTTTGTTAAAAAAACAAACACTTTAAGTGTTTGACTAGTTATTGTAAAAAGTTGAGTAATTAAAAAACGTACACCCATCAGGCGTGCTATAAAATTTACTAAAAAGAAAAAAATTACAACAGTTCAAAATAGAAATTAAAATCAGGAAATAAAGAGTTTTTCATTTCATTTTATTTTATTTGAAATTTAAAATCTTCATCGATATTTTTAATAAAAAATTTTAAACAAGTATATATTAAATACAATATTTATGTGACCCAATAGGTGTTCTTATTAATATTGAAAATAAACCAGAACAGTATAAAATATTTGAATTCCTAGATATATTTTCATTGTATACAGTGTAACCCAGATATAAGAGAATTGTCAGGACCGGAAAAAAGTCTCTTATAGCCGAGTTTTGTATAGGTAAGTATTCAATAACAAAGGGTTTAATTTGTGACCAGAGAAAATCTCTCTTATATCCGGATTACACTTTATTTTCATTTCTCTTTTTCTTTTAGTTGAAGAGTGCACGTGAAAAGCTTGGTCGTCCGTGTGACATGTGTAACAATTATGAGGCCCAATTACAATCGGTGCAGGCACAACTGAAAGATGCACAGGCCAAGATCCAACAGTTGGAACGCTATTTGAAGAGTGAGCAGCAGGCGTCTTTAAATCAAAGAAAATACCAGGAAGAATTAGAGAACAATCTCAAAGACGTGGCTGATGATGCTCGAAAACAGGTAGATATTTTTATCTTTTTTTTTATAGGTAAGAGGGGAAGTCCACTAGGTCTAGTGGGTAGGCAGTCAGATTTCAGAATCGGAATATGCAATATGTTCAAATCCTATTTTTTCTATTTACGTTCATAATTTGACTAACACCCAATGATTACCAAAAATACATTTCAAATCTTAACACTACTACTCAGAAATGGTTAATGGAATGAAGACAGTCTCCCCTTGAAGATCAAACAGTGGTTTTCAAACTTTTTTTTGCCAATGCCCCCTTCACCGCTAGATAAAAATGCCAATGCCGCCCTTTTCCAATGAATGCCATAATGACGGTACATCTAGGCAAATATATGGTGGAAGTATACAGGCAAGAACGTCTATTTGCAATGACTGGGAAATGCTTAATTAAATCGTCCTGTTTATCCAGCCTTTTTACGAACACCAATATCGCATTTTACTGTAATTTTCCTATTTCCCAATTTTGACTCATCTGACTACTTACTTGCCAGCACCCTGCTAAAAGTTCATATAGCCCCCCAGGGGGGCAGTACCACACACTTTGAAAACCACTGAAGTAAAGTGAAAGGTCTTAATTATTACATGAGGTTTCCAGGCTTGATGACCAGACCAAAGCTGAAGGATTCATCAGCCTAAACATAGTAAAGACAACAATAGTAATAATGAGGACAATAGTCCAAAAATTTAATATACAAATTATTTTATTTTGTTGTAAAATTTAAATATCTGCACAATGATAACTTCTTGGCCTTCATTAAAATTTACCCAACATAATCTATATTCTATAAAGCAGAAAAATCAATTCTAATTTAATCTTCTCAGCCTTAAGATCTTATTTTTGTGATAAAAATTTTAAATTTTCTTTCGTGATTTGTTGAATCAAGTTTTTCTGTATTTTCTGAATTATATTAGATTGAAGAAATAAAAACAAAATCATTTTTTTTTACTCAGATCTCGACTGTAGCAGCCAAACTGCAAGAATCAGAGAAATTTACTCAAGAAGTGAAACAGCAGTTGACACAATCACATATAGAATTACAAGATCAACTGGTAAGTTTGTATTCATAGACTTTTTTAATAGAAGTTGGAAGAAGATTTTAATTTATATTAATTTGAAGATTTATAAGCTGTATTTATTTTACCAAGTAAGGTTTTGATATGATTCTTTTTATCGCTGACAACCTATTGTCTGATGACCATGCAAGCAAGAATTTGACAGTCACTAAGTGCCACTATGTGTTTAAATTCATCTGCTACACATGCTCTATCACTAATAAGCAAAGTCCTTCCAATAGATTCATTGTTATATATAATTGTAAACTGTGTACAAACTTGTTTCATTGTTATTATGACTTGTTAGTACTAATTATGCCAAATGTAGAAAATACATTCCAACAAGGTGTAATTGTAGTTAACATTTAAAAAAACAAGAGGAACACAGATATAGTCCAATTAGAACAATTTTAAAAAATTAGTACAATTTTAAAAATTGAAGTTTTATTTTCGGCCTTGTTTTTTTGTATATTTTTTTTATTCGATCTTTTTAGTATAGGTTTTTAAAAATGTCCCATTTTGGCTTTGAGATATATATGTATATATATAATTTTGTTTTCTATTGTAGAAAAGGTTAACAGAATCCAGAGAAGAAGTTCAGAGAGAGGTAAGCCTTTGATCTTGGGTTTTCAAAATGTAATACTTTTTGTATAATATGGGAACTTCCTTTAAATAGTTTCTTAATTCTTTATGATTTTAGAGATTTGAAATTCTAGTTGTGTTTTAAGTGCTATATTTTTTTTTCATATTTCTTTTTCATATTTCTTTATACATTTGAGCAGTGAGGGTGGAGCCTTAGTAAAAGCTTGGACTTTGCATTACACTAGTTCAAACCCCGGTCAAAACGACCGCATTCACTTTCAGCTGTCTCGGTCAGATGGGGCTTGTTAACTTGGGAGAGTAACGCATTTAGGTGTGAGGATAACACATTTTAAACACTCTGGTGGGTGAGACGTGTTAAATCAGGTAGAGTAACTCATCTAGGTGAAAAGTTACACTGATTACAAAAAAAGATACAATGAGCACGTATAAATGGCCTTGTGCCTAACTTTTTTGTTCGTCCAAGTAAATATATCCTTTATACATTTACTATCAGTAAAACTGGCCTTGTGCCTAACTTGCTTTGGTGCTTGACGAATGGATATTCTAACATCCATTCCTACCTTGTTTTACTGAAGAGATCTAAAAGCCCCTGGTATAGTAGGGTTAAATCAGTGGTAGTATATCTATAAGGATTTTGTTTCTATTTTAAACATAAACAAGACCGTTCTCTAATATTTTTGTTTTGCTTTTTAATTA
Source organism: Idiosepius hallami (assembly GCA_034780655.1). NCBI lineage: Eukaryota > Metazoa > Mollusca > Cephalopoda > Idiosepiidae > Idiosepius > Idiosepius hallami. The sequence continues at coordinate 268,626 of JAUZSX010000035.1, forward strand.
AGCTTTTAATACGGTCAAGTCGCGTTGGAGACACCAGTTCCCATTAGATCACCAAAGTTAACCTACAACAAGCCTGGTCCCTAGTTAAATGGGTGACTATTTAAGAATACCACATACTGTACTAGGGCAAGTAACAAACCTGCACGCGGTGCCCCTGCTACTCCTTTTAAGGAAACCAATTGTTACACTACGTACATCACCGTGCAATACGATATGGTGATGATTAAACTTTTTATCTTTCTTTTAGTTTTTATTTATGATTATTTTTGTAGTTTGCTAGAAGCTTTGCTCTGGTGCTGGGGCCTTGCCACTGAAGTAATTAAGAAAGTCTATTCAATAGGAAAGCAGTTACAGCTTTTTTTACTAAATTCATTTCTAAAGCTTTTTGTTAAAGTAGTTAAACAAGCCTATTATATAAGAAGGCGGTACCATACACACTAATTGTCATTAGTCTGTATTATTTTTTTTTTAAAATAACTATTGTGGTTGCATTTTCCGAAGATTTACAGTTTGTAGGGTTTCATACAACCATGTCAGTATGATTTTTAGATTAAGAGAGATATGTATTGAATATTGTTTTTTTTTTTTTTAATTTCAGCTGGATAGATTGACTCAGGAAAATGATGTTTTGGTGGGCAAACATTCAAAGCATTCGCAACAGTTACAAAATGAGGACATTAATCTTCCAAATAATCTTGAAGTAAGAACAATTTTGATTTAGATTTTTTTTTTAGTTCTGTTTGTAACAGGAAAAAAAGCTTGGACAATGGAATTATGTTCCGCGAGTTCAAATCCCAGTCAAAACCATTCTATTTACTGATATCTGGCATAGGGCAGATGGGGCTCGTTAATTTGGGAGAGAATCTCATCTAGGTGAAAGGCAACACTGATTTCAAAAGCCCCAAAAAAGTTCCTCCAGGTTGGGGTTGGGCATAGGGCTAACAACTCTTTTTCGTAAAAACAAGTATACTATGGAAACAGCAAAAAAACAAATTTACTGCCTGAGGCTAAGCATGGCACTGATCCTAACGATGCAGATGTTGCGACACATTATCAGTGATGTAATTATTATTGAATATTAAAGAATTGCCAAAATAATGGTGAATAAATAAAAAGAAAAAAGTTTTAAATAAGTTTTAAACAATCTTTGTTTATAAATTTGTTTATTTTTCTACAAGCATTATTTGTCCACACACACACACACACACACACACACACACACACACACACACATATATATATATATATATATATATATATATAGAATCTATATTCCAACAGAATTATAAATAGATAAATCTTATTCATATTATTAAATCACGACAATGAATGATTTGGAAATTTGCATATCGATGTATTCAATTGTTATTGTTGGATGAGTTGGACTGATGATATCTAATAAGAATGAAATAGATATATACGCAAATTTCTAAATTATTTATTGAAGTTAAAAAATACGATTGATTCATTTATAACACACACACACACACATATATATATATATATATCTGTGTGTGTGTGTGTTTTATTTCTAATTTTTACTGTATTTATTATTTTGATTAACAATATATTTAATCCATGGTTAAAGAGAACGTGATAATTCATACTTTTCCCATGGATATTAGTCCAAATGACGAAGCAACTAGGATCAGAACTTTTATCATTCTAAAGTTTTTTTGTCTATCACTTTCCTAAATGGTTATCTGACATTAAAGAAAAGTAAAAGAAACACTATTTTCTCTAAATTAACAAGCATACCAATAAATCAAAGTATTAACTAAAATTGTTTCGAAGAAAATATTTTTCAATAAGGAGTAGGAAAGAAAATATGGATGGAAATCCCAAAACTAATATGTTTATTGCATTGAGCAAGTTTCAAAATTAACCAGATATCTTTTATGGCATATGGTTTTCTGATTAAATCTTCGATATAATAGAATTTAAGAAAATGTTTCAGAATTAGGAATATTACCCTTAATAAAGGGGTTTATTTGACGCCTTAGCATCTACTTTCCCGGCTAAAAATCAAATCGAATTTGTTCCATTTGTTCAAATTTCCCATGTATCAAATTACAAGTCTCGAGACTAAAAATAGGCACGGTAGTCTGTGGTCTGTAGTCATGACACATTTAAACAATTATCCTCATGGTTGACAATGAAAGTGTGTAAAATTTCGTTTAAATTTAACCTTTCTTTTTAGAGACTGATTTTTTTAAATTATTAATTTTCAATATTTATCGATGCTATTCTGAAACTGCACCTATCTAAGAACACTCACAGACATATAAGTATAATTGTATGAATTTTTAAAAAAATAGTTTCGGATTCTATTGGTAATGAACTCCCGCGCAGACAACAAGACAAAGATTCTTTTATATAAAAGTTTAGATAATGCCTTTTTTATTCCGCAAATATTGCAAATCAACCCCAAATCCTATGAGAATTACTATTTCTAATAACACAGGACATATAATTTAAATTTGTCGTAAAACATTTTAACCAGGTATTTTTCAATTTGTTTGTTTATAAAAAGAGAAGAAAAAACAGAATCTAAATAAACAGCTGATGAAAAACAAAATAAATAAATAAACTCGCAGGGGAATCTTCATGGCCTTTCTGTTGTTCTTATTTCTACTTTAATAAACAATTTTTTTTTCACCAAACGAAGCGAGCTTTCTTTGTTCTCCTTTGTTGATTTCTAAGTTAATTTAGGCCAGGACCTTGCATTCGTTTAACATACACAGCTGCATATGGCATATCAGTGGCCTTGCACTAAGACCTACGTATTACATAGAACCCCACGTATGAAACAGACATTTCGGAAATTGGTAAACAGAGGTTTTTTTCGTATTTCTTTTTTTTTGCGTTCTGAATTTGTTTTGCGGTGAAAGAAGTGTGATAATTTAGTTGTTGACCTAGTACAAAATAAATAGATAAAAATATTTATAATAGCATTCCTTTTTCATGATGCATGTCTTCCACTAAATTTCTTAGCTGTCTTTTATGATATTTACTTGGTGAGCACACCCAAGTTTGGCACAAGGCCATTTTTACGTGCTCTTACCCGGGCTTTATA
>JAUZSX010000035.1:284700-295917 GCA_034780655.1 Idiosepius hallami
AGCATAAAAACACCAAAAAAAAAAAAAAAAAAAAAAGGAATTAGAAGCAAAAAAAAACATTCAGAACAAGTAGACATTCCTTTTGTTTACAACCATTTAATTAATGTTGTTCTTAGAATACTGAAATGGATGAAAAATCGAAAAATTTTAATCTGAACACATAATTGTTGAAGTTGTAGCAGACAAGTTTTACAAGGCGAATTGACGACATTACATTGAGACTCATTTATGACAGATTCTCACCGCGAGATTTGAAACCAAGGCACAGACCAGTTCGAGTTAGGCAGTCGTCACGAACACAACATCTATGCAAGCAAAACAGCTTTGTCTATCTTCCCCTCTGACCGACACAACTGACACCACGTGGTTTTTCACAATAATTTTTAGAAAATTTTTATAAGAATTTTAACCTTTTTTTTTAGATAAAAATGTATCACCAATTAAACTGAAACTCTTAACTCTGGAACCTTACCTAGGAAAAATTACCAAATAGTCAGAGGCATTCTATTGGAGGATAACACCAAGGCCAAAATACCAGTGTGTTCTTGTGGTAAAATAACTGTAGACGTATTCGTTTGCTAATTTGATCTGAGTTATTCCCCTTTTCTACGCCTGTGTATATATTCATGGCGATTTACCACCCATTGTTATTCTGTCTGATTTATTCGTCAAATAAATTGTAATGAAGAGGAAGCTAGCTTCCAGTTTTCTGCAATTATTTTTCTTCCTGTATCCTCTTCACTACAGTTCTACCTTGCCTTAAGCTGCCAGGGACATTATATCAGCCTTTTTTGGGTTCAAAGGATTAATTATCTAGTTAGGATTTTGGTAAAGACTACTAGTTTGTCAGTAGGTTACCAGAGTACAAATGATACGAAAAGGAATATTGGTATTTGGACAACAACATTTCTTAGAGCTTCCCTTGATGTCCCAATAAAATCTTTTTTTTTTTCTTTCTTTATCCGTGTCATCAGAATCAGTGCAAAACCTGAAAAAAAAGTGCATGGCAAATACTGACTGTGCTTAATTAAATCAGACGTTTTGAGATTTAACTTCTCCATTTTGTTTCGCTTGGTGGTTCGCAACAGGACTTCCCCCACCTTTCTGAGCTTCCATTTCAGCTTGCATCTTGGCTAACATTTCTTTCATCTTGCGCAACTGAAAACAAAGGGAAACAACTCATTAAAACAATAAAAAAAAAAAATTTTGCATGAACAGAAAAATTTTTTAGATAATATTTATAAGCAAGGCACTGTCATAGTTATACATGCAAAACATTAAAACAATGAAGATACATTGCTTACTACAAACAAAATCTTTCTAGGATTATATTTCTTTTTGCACAGAAAAATACTCAGAACCAAATGTGCATGGAAGCTTTTTAATAAATTTGTTTTTTTATTGATCAATGGGTTTACATTTGATTGGGAATATTTATCAATTACATCCACAAATCTATTTGCTTTGATAGATTTTGTTAGATATAAATCAAGATAACAGGAGCATTGAAAGAAAAGAGGAAAATAAAATGATTAAAATTGTTATTCCTGGTTTTAATACACATAAAGAAGGTAAAAAATAAGTTTCCTGCTTAGTATTAAAACTAGAACTTTCTTAGCTACTCTTAAATGTACTTTGTGAATTCTTTCCACAGTTAATCTCATGTCTATAACAATCTTTGTAAAAAAAATCCTAGATAATGAAGTCATAAGCAACTCTAAGTGTTATATATTTACCTCTGCTTCTTTCTCTGCCAAAGCCTGTTCCCGATCATTAATATCTGGTTGTTGGATTCCACTTCTGCTCGAACGTTGCGGTTGTGCTTGTTTACTGCAATTATAAACAAAAAATGAAATTGAAACAAATTTGTCAATTAAAAATCAGCATTCCTACAAAATATTGAACATTAAACATTTTTATACATTATTAAAAAATCCTTTTATCAATAGGAACATTTTATTCCTATTAAATATGAAATGGTTAACAGAGTTCTATTCTACAATTTCTGTTTATTTTGTACCAAATCAACCGTTTTTGGTTATCAATGGCTGAATTAGTTTTCATTTGAGAGAGTTTATTTTTTTTTTTAATTATTGGAGGTAGGTGGGTAGAGATATAAGTGTTTTAGATATCTATGTAGTCATTTTTGTATGAAAAGTGGTAATCAAACGAGAGTTTTTGTTTGTGTGGAGGACATTAGTATAAACAGGTCACGAATCAAATTTAGAATTTGTCAGTGTTAGCATTTTCAAATCTGTTAAATTTATGCTTTATAATATTTTAGACTTATTGGTGCTAGGGGTGTGCAGTGGATTAGTATGTGTCATAAAGTATGGGTGGTTATTTTTCTTCTTAGCAGCAAAGAGAGAGAAAAGAAGGAGTTACAATCCTGTTATAAAGACAATTAGCATTATGTCAATTTAGAATCCAGAATTCTTAATGGTTCAAAGAAAGGAATTTGTGCAAGATTAGGATCCGTTGTTCAAAAGCATTTATAGGAATGAAATGCTTAAAGAATTTTGCCAAGATATTTTTATTTTTTCAAATTAATTCTTACAAAAAACAATGATATCGTTTTCACCCATATCTAATCTTAGTATATTTATACTATTTTTAATTAGTTAAAAAGATAACTTTTGAGAATTTACCCCCTCTTCCTCCAGCGATGTACAGATAAATAGCAGGCTACTTACACAACTTTGCCACCAGCCAATTTTTCGGCACGGAAATTTTCATAATGAATTTCTTGCGTTACTTCTTGCAAATCTTGCATATGAGTTCTGAAAAAAAAAATTAGGGACACATTGAGATTAAAGGGAGAGAACTAAAGCCTGACTATTTTTTTCCAAATTTTTCATAGAATGAAGTCTTTAATATATGTATATATACATATATACATATATATATATATATATAAAAGTAAAAAAAAAAAGTAAAAAAAAAATCAAACAAAATTTTAAAAATGAGTAAAAAATTCTCACATTAACATTGTCCGTAGTTTAATAAAATCACAATGGTCTGGATTCTCTACTTCCACCACTCCCCAGGGATAACGGCGACCTCGAACTTTCCGTCCATTTACCTCAAATGATTCACTGGAACCTACTACGGCGAAAGGCACTGCCTCCTGGAATAGAATCCAACAGTGAAATTTGAAGGAAAGGAAAAAAAAAAAAAAAAAATTAAAATATTTTCATCCACAATTGTAAGACAAGCCATTCTATGATCAAATTAAGTCATTGTAAAAAATAAATTGCCCAATAAAAATCTCATAAAGACATAATTTTTTGACCAAAAAATATGCAATGCATTTATTATTCTATATTTTGAGAATATTGAAATATATAAATATTTTTTTTGGTTCGGCTTTTATGGCACATCAACCACAGCGGGTCATAGGATGCCAAACCAATTATTAGTAGATTTCTTCTGATAGACGTAGCCAAAGGTGGATATATCTACTTGGTCGAGCCCCACCCAAAGTTAGGCACAAGGCCAGTTTTACATGCTCATTACAACCCCAGACTTTTTATAATCAATGTTGCCCTTCACCTAAATGTGTTACTCTTTGTTAGTTGACAATTTCTCTTCAGTCTGTTAAAAATAAAAGGAATATAAAAAGGTAGGACCCCTGTAAGTGTTTCTGTAAAGATATTGTTATGGCTTAGTTGGCCATACAAAAAAGACAGAAGACAGATGTTGTTTTCAACTTGTGTATTACAGCATTGGTACAGAAAGTAAGCATCATAAGTTGTCACGCGTCGCGTATGCGCCGTGCCTGAACATAACCACTCCATTTGTGAGTTAAGCGTCCGGCCTCATATACCCAGTGGCAGAATCCATTTAGAGGGGCGTTTCAACACAACAGATATCTAACATGAAACAATCCTTAAACAGTGAATCAAACAATGAAGTCAGTCCTAAAAAAATGCCACAGCCTGACCCACACAAATGCCACACCTTAACTTCTATAATCCAACTCCATTTGTCTTACCTTTAACTGTCGGCATTGTTCCTTGTACTCATCATCTTCATCTGAGTCACAATCAGGGAGAGGATAGATATTGATGCCAAATTCATCAATCTGGTCCATAATCTGCACATAAAATAAACAAGATTAACAAATATTTTATCAATTCCTCATTAGAATCAATATCAATAAATATTCAAGGATTTTATATAGCTTTACTTGATGAGCACCAACCCAAGTTTGGCACAAGGCCATTTTTACATGCTCTCACCCAGGCTTTTAACATTTGGTGGTACCTTTCACCAAGATGAGCAGCTCTCCTGAGTAAACGAGCCCCATCTGCCTGAGGCAGCTAAAGGTGAATGCAATGGTTTTGACAGAGATTTGAACTTGCATACTACGATTCCCGAGCTTTTACCAATGCTCCAACTTTGCTGCCAAGGATTTTATGTTTTGCAGTTTAAATAAAAAAATAAATTTCCCTAGATCCAAACCTATATATCAAATTTCAAGTGTTTAGATCCAAAAATAGGCAGAGTAGTTTGGTAGATCTAATCATCCAACTTTGACCCCTTAATAACTAAGTTTCCTGTAGAAAACAGATTAAAAATGATTGCCCTTGGTCTCAATACCCTTTACCTCAAATCTCAAGTCTGTAGACCAAAAACTGCATTTAGTGAATTTCTTTAATCCTTTGAACGCCGACTTATCAAAATTATCAAGTAGTCACTCAGTAGTCGTTATATTAGAGGAACATATTAGAGCTAAAATAATGTTGTGTCTGCTTTTGCCTTATATTGTCAGGGCTGATATATAGACCTCTTAGGATCCAAAGGATTAAAAATTTGAATTAAAAAATCTATATATATTACACAACACAATAAATATACACACACACAAAATTTTTTACCTTGCGCTTTAAGTTGGAAACTTCTTTTTTGGTTAGAGTGTCTGCTTTGGCAAGGACAGGGACGATGTTGACTTTGTGATGTACGGCTCTCATGAAGGAAATATCCAAAGGCTTTAAGCTAAAACAAATAATAATGATAGCAATAATAAAGAAGATAACAAAACAAATGTTTAATTAATCTACTAACAGGAAATATAAAATAGACTTTTTTCTCATAATAATTATGATTGTAGTTCAGTTTCAATAGAGTAAATATAAAATAAGAAAACTAATGCAATAATTAAATGCATCTTCAATGTTAAGAAAATTAATAAACAATTCATTTTCATGATAATGTATTATGATAACAAATTTACTGGATTTTTTTCACAAGAACCTTTTTTTATGTGATGAAGTAAATTCTCAATCAGAACATAACTTATCTTAGTCCCAGTTAAAACAAAAATCCCCAACGTCTGTATTTCTAGTGTAAGACCATAAATCAATGAAACTATCAGAATTTACATACTTGACACATAAGCAAGTAGTAAATATTTTGTCTTGAAATCTATTATAAACATAGCAAATGATAAGAACTAAAAACACCAAACAAGAATACAAAAATAGATTAAGCATGTCTCACACAAGACAAACATGTACGATTTTAAATGTCTAAACTTTCTATCTCTCCCATAATGTGCATATATATATATATATATATATATATATATATATATATATATACATATACAATGTACATACAAACACTCCACATTTTTTTTTAAATGCTGGCTTGTCTAAATTTTTTCCTTTCTCACAAATAAACATTCCAGTAATGCAATGTGTGTGAATAATGCATACACCTAGCCTTATACTTACCCATGACTAGATGGGTTGATGAAATAGAAACAGCAGTGGACCCTGTTATCAATGATGTGTCTTCTGTTTAGACCACTTTCATCATGGAGGTAACGCTCAAACTGTTCATCGATGTATTGGATTATTGGTTTAAAGCTGGATTAAAATATAAACACAAACAAAATCATATAAACAAAATCAAAAATTGTGTGTGTGTATATATATATATATATATATATATATATATATATGTTTATAATGATGATAAAGATCAATCTGTTCATGGATCATTGCTTAAACTTACTGTTAGAGTGCTACTGATAGTGTATAGTAATAAGTAAAAAAATAAAATCTAAAAAAAAAAAATTAAATAAAATTAAAACCTCAAATTGCAATTAAATCAGATGTATTATAGCCATTTAAAAATATCTGTCAATAATATTTTTTTTTCTCACATTGTTCACAATTAAAAGTCACACTCTAATTATCTTTATTGTTTCTTTTTTTAGTATATCTATAAATCAGGATTGAAATCTCTAAAAAAAATACCAGAAAAGAAAGTGTGTATTGAAATTAGAAAATTATTATTAAAAACAACTGAGTCTACACCATAATGAAATTATAGTATCATTGAGTTATGAATACAAAAATCAAATGCTGATTTATCATTCTGTTTAAAACTGAAATTTTATAAAAAGATTTTAAAAATAAACTTCATTTCCACTATATTTTCTATTTTTAATCTCTCAAATCATTGAAAACTATAAATATTAATTTCTAACTCGTTTTTGATGCATCAAAACAAATATGTTGAAACTGAGTATTTGTATTTTTGCTTATGATTAATATTTTTAACAAAGCAGTTTTTAATCCCCTATATTTAGATAATTTTTTTTTTCAATTTTGAATGTAAAAATCTTATTAGCAGTTCAAGTTGATATTCCTATTAGGTATTTTCTTATTAAACAAATATCCTTATAATTTACCTCCATTCCTCCAATCTTTCAATTTAAATTTTAAGAATATAATAATATAAGAATGTAATTCTTTAAATCTTTTAATATTTATTTCAAATTTATAATTTTGAAAACTGACTTTTGGTTCATATGGCAAAAAAGATGAAGGCAAATAAAAACAAACAAAAAAAAAACCCTCAAGAATTTCTTTAGTTTAATTTAAAAAGGTATATTTATTTTTCCAGATTTTAACTAAACTTTAAAATAGATCACAAGCAAAAAAGGCAAACCTTATAAATATTTAAACCATTCTTAGCCCCCTATTGGTACTGCACCTATGTTTAAAATAAGCATCTACTTCCTGTAGAAGTAGACCAACATCTTATCAGAGAGGGATGGTCAGAAGACAGAGAAACACACACACACACACAAATCTCTATGAATATCTTTCAACAACCATTTTTTCTGCCTGCTTTAGTGGAACAGAATAATTATTCACAAGTTATCTTACTCAAGCCATATGATCACATTGTATAAACATTTGATGAAAAAAAAAATTATCAGATATAATATACAGATTACACATTTGTTTCCTAAAACAAAAAAACACCACACAAAAAATCAAAACAAAAGTAAAAAAAAAAAAAACTAATGAAAAGATAACTCTTCTAAGTATAAAAGAATTTATACTTATTCATACAATACAAGCTTTGAATGCTATAAACATGATATCCTATTTATTATCATTAGAAGTTTTTTTAATTCTTAGTGCAAAGCCCACTTGAGACAGTCGATAGGCAGTTGGACTTTGGAATTGTAATACAGGAGTTCGAATCTCAGTCTATGTTCACATTTAGACTAATACCCTTGGAAAAGGTATGAATCCCATATTCCCTCAAGTTATGGATTAAATAGTACATAATGAGTTATACAAAACACTTTGTGTGGACAAAAAAATTGTTTATCACAAATGATTGTTCCCTGCATTAAATGATCTAAAAAGGTTGATATGACACAAAACAAAGTAAACAAATGAATTATTCGCCTATAAAAAAGGACTAGATTTGGTTGACCAATACAGTAATAATAATAATAATATTAAAAATGCCTTTAATCTGCAAAACAATATTAGAAAAATGCAAAGTAAATTTTGGTTAAGCAACAGAACTTTTTTGTGAACGACTCCATTACTTAGAAAGTAAATGGATTAAAGAATCTGATTCTGCAGGTCGGACGTGGCGTAATGCTATAAAGCAGGCAAAATGTCTAAAATCTGATAAGCAGGCATTGAAAAGAAGAAAAAAAAAAGGCACATATGTACACAATGCCTCAGTTTGTATTCACACATATACACATGAAAAAAAGAGAGCTAAAACTAATTTGGTAGGATTTCAAGGAAAACTAGGGCTCTCTCTATCCCTCTTTGTCTATTTCTCTCTTTCGATCTCTCTCTAATTCTCTCTCGTAGCCCATCTCTCTCTCTCTCTCTCTCTCTCTCTTCCAATCCCTCTCTATTAACCTATCTCTCTCCCTCTCTTCCTATCTCTCTCCCAACATCAATATAAAGCTTTATTTTCAACTGGTTTGATTTACTAAAAGACAATCCGTCAACCTGAACCTCATGAACAGATTTAAAAGAAAATTATTGGATGAAAATGGAGTTTGTACCTCCGCCAACATTGAAATATTCTTCACAAAAAGTAAAACAAAAAACATTTATGAAGCATTTATATAAAGAAGCATCTAAAAAAGTTTGATGACTGTATACCAATTTTTGGCCCAAACATTATATCATGAATCAAGATAAAATTAAATTTTTATTAGAATTATTGTTTAACCGATTGAATTCAAACTCAAGCACTCTTTACTTTATCAGCTGGGGCAGTCGACGTGGCCAAATGAATAGGCAATTGGACTTTGAAACCGTAGTACGCATGTTCAAATCCAAGTTGTTCCGTCTACGTTGACATGTAGACTAAAACCCTTGGGAAAGATATGCATCCCCATCTTCCCTCCAGCTATGATTAAATAGTGCTAAAGTAATTATTCTCGGCATTAAAATGACCTAAAAAGGTTGATATGCCTTTAAACACAAAAACAAACAGACTTTATCGGCTAAATATATTAACATTTTTCAGTTTTAAAGGACCTGTTTTTTTTCTATATATTAGAAGTGAATTGTAAATGTTATGAGATAAGTAGTCAAATTTTATTCTGTAGATCTTGCAATGAACCAGAATATATATATATTTTTTAATCAATTCATACATGCTAGTCTTTAAGCAAAATAAAAAAAACAATAGTTACCAATCTTCAGAATTTAGGGAATCACCAAAGCCAGGAGTATCAACAACTGTGAGTCTCAGCTTTACACCTCGTTCTTCAATTTCAACTGTGGAAGCATCAATCTTCACTGTTTGGGTTATTTTTTCTGATTAAACAAAAAAAAAGAGAAGAAAAAAGAAAAGTTGTAATGAAAGATTTCTTTTACATTTCAAAAATTAAAAAAAACCAATGAATTCTCTCAATTTTGCCTGATGTTTTATCAAATCAAAATTTAAAAGAGATACAAAATTAGTTTAACAAATTATTGATGAGAGGGAAGTAATTAGAAATATACAGTGAAACCAGGGAGAGAAGAACATAGCTCTTGACTTTTATCTTTAACCATTGAGTTTTGAATTGCATTTAAGATTTTCATCTTGAATTTTAGCAAATTAAACCATTAATTAAAAGAATATTTCAAATATAAAAATCGGTTGTACGGTCTTTTCATCACCCAAAAATTCATCACCTGACTATTCATCAAGTTCTGTTCATCACTAGACTTTTCCTCAGTTGGTTTTTTCATCACTTCAACCAAGCCTTTTCATCACTTAGACTTCTCATCACTTGGACTTTTAAAAAAATTTAAGTTCTGTAATGTTTGCTAACATTAGGTTAAAATAAAATGAAACTATTTGAAGTAGTTTGTTTAGATTTTTAAATATAAAAAATAGAAAATAGATTAATTGAAATAAATTTTTATTTATTTTTTAAAAAGTGGATGATATTCACTTTATAGATTTTAATCTCTTGTAAAAATAACCCACAAATTGTAAAATGGGGTAAAAATTTAACACAATAAAAACATAATTAACATTATTACATAAATAAATGTAAATTTTCTTCTTTGGGGTGATAAAAGTTATCAATGTCCATGTGATGAAAAGTCGGGTGATGAAAAGACGGTAAACCAAAAATCCATAACTTTCTACACAAAATTGCTACCTTTGTAGAATGGATGTCCTAATTCACAAAACAGCAGCCTTGGAAAATGGAATTATTCATTTTTATCTATGTATATGATATATATTAAAATACAAATAAGTCACACATACACACACACACACACATATATATATAGAGAGAGAGATAGAAACAGAGAGAGAGATAGATAGACACACACACACACACATACATACATACATACATACACACACACACACACACACACACACACAGGTTGGAGAATGGTATGCAGAGGTTACTGGGTTACTGACCGGAGGCAGATGGAATGTGTCGTTCTGGATAGAGGTCAGCAAGAAATAAACTGTTTACCAATGTAGACTTTCCCAAACCAGATTCCCCTAGAAAAAAAAAAAAAAGAGATCATGTCTATTTGATGAAAAATGATTAAAATGATAATATAAAAGTGAATAAATAAAAGCACTGTATAAATTCACCAAAGTTTGTTTTCTTTTCATTCATCTTGTCAAAACTTCATTACATTTCTTTAAAAATTCTTAGGCTGAAAGAGAGATGGATTTTTAGATATATCTTTCAAGTGTGATAATGACTTTCTAATTAATCCTAACAATTAATTATTTTGGTAAATTTTGGCATTACAAAATATCTGTGAAGTCAATGAGCTTGCGCCACCCACCGCAATTGCGGGGTCTGCGGGGGCCTTAGGCACAGCCCTATAACCAAGCAACTGTGTCACAATGGAGTAATTCCAAGAAAATAATCCAAAAGGGTTACAAGCAGGAAGTTGTCAGATAAAACATATAAACAAATGATGCCAACCAGAACTTTTTTTTTTTAAAGAAGCAGAAGATCCATGATTCAAGTAAAGAAGTTAACCTTGATTCTTTATGAATCTATTTAGGGATTTTTTTTTTTTTTAAGAGTTGTTAGCTATGTTATCATAAGAAAATTGAAAGTATGAACAAATTTTATCTAATATTTCTTTGGTTATAACTAGGGCCAGGGTTGTGCTTAGTGCCCCTGCAATTGCAGGGGGGTGCACAAGACTTCTTAGCTCCACAGATCTTTTTTAATGCAAAAAAATAATTTTTAGGATTAACTAGAAAATCATTATCACACATATGTAAAAAAATACAGGGCAGCGACGGTGGAGCATTGGTAAAAGCTCGGGCTTTGGAATCGTATTATAAATACAGTTCAAATCCCAGTCAAAACCATTACTTTCACTTTAGCAGCCTCGAGCAGATGAGGCTCGTTAGCTCGGGAGAGCAGTTCATCTAGGTGAAGGGTAACAC
>JAUZSX010000035.1:296017-338940 GCA_034780655.1 Idiosepius hallami
CGGAGAATGTCACTTTCTAACCTGACCGAAGTTACAACTTCATGCAAAATTTCAGAAAAATTGAACGGATGGTTGCACACGAACGAACGAACAGGCCTCAAAACATAGGTTCCCCTCATTAAATATCGGGATACCAAAAAAAAAATCTGTTTTCAGTATCCTAGAGATGAGTCATGATCTATTTTATAAGTATCATCTGTACTATTGTTCTCATCTTTATTATGTTTCACAATGTTTTGACCGGTTTTCCTCATTATTTTAAAGTGTATAAACTTCAAATTTGTCATAACTTAAACTTTGAAAAATAAAAAAAAAAATAATAAAACTCGAATAACCCACTACTTTTTTTGTTAATTTTACTGTGACATCCAGAAATAGAATAGATTAAAAATGATTTGGACAAGTAACATGAACTTAAAAAAATATTTTAAATCATTAATGAACAGATTTATTGCATTAAAAAAACTTAGCTATTTGTGAAAATATTTAAGATCAAATAGGATTTACAGAAGAATTGCTAAAAAATAAATAACTCAAAACTGTAAGATTTTTTATGCAAAAGTAAACAAATAATATTTATGTAAACAAAATATTAAAAAAACATTTTTTAAACTTTTAGAATATAATTAAAAGAATATTTCATAATTAAATTTTAAGAAACTAATGTTTGAAAAAATATTTTCTTAATTTTCAAATCATTCAACACAAAATTCAAGTAAAATGAATTTGAAATTTCATGAGAAAAAACAAAAACACTATACATTTATTTTTACATTTATTATGCAGACTTTTTTCCTGATCTTTTGTATTTGGTAAATTTACTATGTTTTTGCCATAATCTGTATCTAATGAATATACCAAGTATTATCCATGTCAAGAATTCCGAAAAACTATACATTTTTTTAAAAAGAATTCACCCTTAAGAATTTTTCCAAAATTTTATTACTTGGTAAGAATATCATAAACTTCTTAAGCGTGTCAAATGTATTATAACAAGACATAAGAAACATAAGTAAACTCATGTAATGCACATTTAAACAAGTTATAATAGTTTGATTCTAAAACAATAAAAAACTGTTCTTGTCTTTGATCAAAGCAAAATAAAGTGTATAGATTTCATTATATTCCATTTTGTAAAGGGCAGTGAAGTTGGAGCATTGTTAAAAGCTTAGGCTCTGAAATCGTAGTATGCGAGTTCAAATCCCAGTCAAAACTATTGCATTCACCTTTAGTTGCCTCAGGCAGATGGGGGCTCATTAATTTGGAAGAGGAGCTCATCTAGGTGAAGGTTAATACCGAATGTAAAAAGCCCAGGTAAAAGCATGTAGAAATGGCCTTGTGCCAAACTTGTGTTGGTGCTCACCAAGTAAATATGATATTCCATTTTGTAAATTTTTATAATTTACAAAATACGATAGTTTCAAGACTTCTGCTTCTATTCTCCTTTCATTATCATCAAGACATTTGGTTTTGACATTCATCAGCACTTTCTGTAAACTTGTCTCAAGAAAGCTGTAACCTGAGAATTGCTGCTTATATCAACATGCCTCATAAAAGAGTAACTGCTGCAGTGTAATCACACTATTAACTTTCCAGGCATTCTTATATTACCTACATTTATCTCCACTCTCTCACTTTCTATTAATCATTTCATCAGAAATGATGAGGCTTGAACTCTTGACAAGCAGCCAGATCAACCATACAAAAATAAACAGCATAGATCTTTGCCCTTTGCAATCTTGATTGAAGCATTGTTTTGGAGTCTAGAAAAAAAGTGAAAAATACCACAAACTAAAAATCTAGCCTTGAATAAAATTCTAAAAGTACCAAATATCTATGGACTTGGAAATAAAAGATATTTTAGGGTTTTTTTTTTTTTTTTGGGGGGGGGGGTTAACTTTATTGAGGTTTCCAAATGCTTAGTTTTACAAAATTTTATCTGTAGATACTGTGGAAATATCGATTTTTATTTTAAATTTGGAAGACTTTCTAACAAATTTAAAGTTTATAATATGTGAAAAGGAAAATGCTTTTTCTTTGGTTACACGAGTTTTAAAAAAATTGGTTGAGACCAATAATTATGATTGACATTTTGTTATTGAAAGATGATATTTATTGGGTCATTTTTTATGTTAGTAAATTAAGTTGTCACATTTGAAAAACACTTCAATTAGAGCAGCAGAAAAAGGTTATGATTGAATTGTGTATATAATTGGAATCTAAACAATACCAACACTGCTGCTATTTTACAAGTTACATAAGTATTTTTGAATGCTTTATTTAGTCATACTATGAGGCCTGATATTATCAATTTCTATTTTCTGCATTTTAAGTCAAGAAAAGAAGTTACAAAAATAATAAATCTGGTTTAGTTCTAACAACTAAATTTGAAGAAAAACTTAAGACACTGAAGTTCATCATGATATATATGTCTAATAAGTTATGTATCCTAATTTGATAAATGTTTGTTTTAATTTCAAGACTATTAGAATTATTTGCACACACACACCCCTAAAAAATGAATAAAAAGTTTAATTTCAATTTGATTTTGACTAGAATTCAAGTTCCATTTATAGATTAAAATCCTTTTCCAACTCACCCAGGCTGATAAAATACTTACTGATCACAATACCTATATAGGGCAAAACTAAGAGATGTGGTCATCATTAAAGAAATACAAATGAATTATTTGAAATGGTATATTCATCATTTAGCTTTTTTGACTTTGGTTAATAATTCATGAATGAATTAACAAGAAATCTCATTGCTATGATGACTGAACTTCAGCATTCATTACCTAAAAGTTATATCTCTTTTCTTAGAGTCTCACACTGTCAATATTTGCAACGCTCCTATTATGGAAATTTCAGAAGCAACGATGCATTATTCAGTTCCTTTATGAAGAAAAAATGGAACTGGCGCCTGTTGGAATGTTTACAAATCTGAAGTTGATATTGGTACAGTTAGAAGATGGAAGGTCAATTTCAGAGTGGCATAAGAGATGTGAATGACAATTGTGCTCCTGTCACAAAAATGGATTTTTGACTTTAAGAAAAATAACTTTAAAAAATAGGAGGCATTAGTTTTGGAATTATCCTAATGACAAAATAATCATGTAATCTGAAAGTGGTGTGTCTATGGTGGTTGCAAGTGGCAAAATAGTTCAAACACTCTTGAGGAAAGCTTTTTAACAAATAATGTTCCTCAAAAACTTTTAACTTCATTTGTGCAGCATTTGTAGCAAAACATGTCTGAAAAAATGTTTGGTTTTATCAATCATGTTACTTCTCATTCTAACAAGCAACTTCCAGAAAGGCAAGTAAGGACAAAGTATACAAATGCATTAGATTTTCACATATTTACAGGATGTGGGGGTCTACAAAAACCAGCATCAGACTATTTATTAAATTTTACATAAGACCTAAAAACTATACAAATTGGACTAGAGGATCTTCTTTTTTTTTTTTTTTTTTTTAATTCAAAAATTTTTAATGTGTTTCAGTCTTCAAATCTATTGCATTCCATTACATGAAAAGTATGTGCACACTTTAAAACTTTTGTGTTAAATAGAGTTGATTTTTGTGTTGGGGATGGGGGACCAGCTATTTTATCTTTTTATCAAAATGAAGAAAATATCTATACTTTTTTATAGTCAAATGCCCTTTGTTTGTAAATCATTTTTGTTAAACAAAAATATTAAGAACTTTGAAAATCAATATTTGAATTTACCAAACCATAAAATCAACATTGAGAAAACATAAATATGCAATTTATCATTGAAAAACCTTAAACCTTCCATTATATGAATAACATTATTACAATGTCTAATAAAATCCATCATTTTTTTTTCAAAAACAATTTTTAAAATTTCATTTACCTCTTTGACTAACCTGTGTTTTGGTTATACAAGACTTTCTATGTCCATGGTATATAAAAAAAAGACAGCATTCTGAAAATAAAAAAAATCTGTGTCTAATATCTTATTTATATGTTGATATATCAATTCAATCTCTGTTTCTATTTGTTTTTTATGTAGTTAGGCTTTTTACTATTTTCTATTCTTATATGAACATGTAAGCCTACACACATTTAAATGCTTTAATGTTCTTACTTGATTTTATGAGTTTTTTTTAGTAATCACAATATATTATTATCATTATTGCTCTTAATATTATTTCTATAAAGCTTAGCAATTTTTTTTCTATTAAAAATTTGATTAATAAAAACCTATTGATTATTTTCTAGTAAGTCATTTAAAACTGTTTTGTTTTTTTACCTATGATTATTAAATTTTCATAGAATTTATGTCAATTCTTTGACATAACAATTGGATTAAATAAATATTTGAGTTGCTTGTACCAAAAAATATATTTTTTACACTGATTCAATATAACCATAAACTATAAATTAATGGATTTTGATGAAATCAATATTACTAGAAACCTTTTATCCAAAGTTTTCTAATAAATTCACTATCAATTGTTTAGATTAAGAGAAAAGGCATTTTTAAAACAAAAAGGGGCTTTCTATTATTCCTAAACCTTTCATAAAATTTAGAGGTGCTATTTTCACATGTTTACTATAATCTGATCATGGAAGAAAGTACAAACAATTAGACTATTTATCTTTAATTAGACTAGAAATGTATAGGGCAAACATTTTATTGCAATTTGATCTATTTTACTGATTTGACTCAACCAGCAATGACTGATTATATCCAGACTTTTGCTTGATAATAGAACAGGCCATTAGTGTTTATCTGTTTTCATCTGAAAACTGTTATCTAAAATGCTATCTTAATAGTAAGCTTATTTCTTACCTGCTATTGTCATAAGAATTGACCAACCACAGAATCAACTTATCAGTTTGCCTATTTGTCTTCTGATCTACTTAATAATATGTGGAATGTTGGGCCATTTTATTTTTTTTTACAAAGTGGTTTTAATTTTAGGATATTATAAAAGTAAGAAAGCTTTTATAATAAAGAGAAAAATAAAAAAAATTAATTAGTCAATATAGTAACAGACCCAATAAAAAAAATTGAGCAGCAGGGGTAATTCCAAGCAAATAATAGTGGTGACAATAATACCAAAAATAATAATAGTCAGTCTAAGTTCACAGAGGAGAAAGAGGTCTGGCAATATCTGAAAAAACAGGCTTTTGTAGCAGTTTAAATCGTATAGTTTACATTCATTCTCTTCTCTGATTGGTCATTCAGCTATATAACCCTCACTATAAATAGAATTAGTGAAATTTTAGCGGCCATACTTTAATAGCATGAAACCATTGTAACATAATAATTTTTTCTATAGTTTTTTCCTCCTTTGCCCAACTTGCACCTCACTTGAATACAATCAGTTTAAAAAATAAAATTGGGCGGCGAAGTGGAGCATTGATAAAAGCTTGGGCCATGGAATCGTATCACTCGAGTTCAAATCCCAGTCAAAAGCATTGCATCTACCTTTATCTGCCTTTGGCAGATGGGGCTCGTTAATTCGGGTGAGTAGCTCATCTAGGTGAAGAGCAGCATTGATTTTAAAAATTCCTCCAGTTTGGCGGGTTGAGCATAGGGCTTGCGACTCTTCCTCGTAAAACAAGTGTGCTACAGAAACAGCGAAAAAACAAATTTGCTGCTCACCACTGGGTGTTAAGGTTGATGAAAAAAATAAAATTTCTTAAACAACAACTTCTTTAATCTGCCAATAAAAAGTTTTAACATTTAAAGTAAAGTGTAAAGGTGTAATTTAAAAAGTCTAAAATTGCAAATTTTAATAATTTTTATAACTTCTGATAAGTGAAGAAATTGTCAGAAAAACAACACAGCATCTTTTACAAACAATACCTAAATCACATCCTGAACTGATTCACAATAGACTGAAGTAAAAAGTTTCTCAATTTATTTATATATAGATACCCCAAAATCAGAGAATTTTGGAAATTATATCTACAAACAAATAAAAGCTAGTAAATAAAACTTTGAAGAAATAAGAAAAATATACTGAGAAAAAATTGCAAACTTAGTTCATGAAGCCAAACATAATGGAGAAAAATCTTAGATTTGTATATAAAAAAATAAAGTCCTATTTTGGGTTATTCCATATCAATTCAAGCCAGATGAGAAGGCAACAAAGTGGTGAAGGTGCCATGTTTCGAGCAGGATTGCTTGGAAACACTATTATTAGTCCCTTTAGAGTTTCACAAGTTGTGAAAATAAACTTTGAAAACTACTGCATCTTCCTAACAAGAAATTCCCTTCCGTTGTATCAAAGACTATCAGATGAGGAAAAGGAAGTTTCGATTTTCGTGAAAGGTAACAAGCCTTCACATGTTTTTGATTTTGCATTTATGGATTAAAGCTAATGATGTAGCCACCTAATATCCCTGATTTGAACCCAATTGAGATGATGTAGTCACTGATAAAGGTTTAGAAAAAGGACAAGCAGTATTCAAGCGTAGACGTCTTGTGGGAAGTGGTTTCCAAGTCAGCAAGGAAGTTCCAAGAAAAACATCTGAAAAATCTTGTTCATGGTGTTAACAAGAGACTAATTAATTTGAATGAGTACTAAACTGTGTAAATCGATATTTAAATGATATGGTAAACATTTCAGATTGAAATACTAATTGTGAAACTTATTTTATTTATTATAACGTTAATATGCATAAGAAAATATGCAAGCATTACAAAATAAGTATGGTTTTTATTGATTTTAATTTTATTTTTGTATTTTCCAAACTTTTTGTTCACTGAAAATATGAATACTAGTAATAACTTATGATATTCTTCTTTTAAAATGTATTTTATTGTAGTGTTTAGAATACATCTTCACATGATTAATTGCATTATATTATTTTCCTTGACTAAATGATTCAAATTCAGACACTTCCAAACTTGTAGTGTAAACACATTTTAACTAAATAACATGAACATTCTTTTAAATTAGCACAATTTTGATTTTTATATTGCAAAAACAAAGTTTAGATGTGTATAACCTAAATTACTTTGAGTCTGTTGAGTAATTATAATTTTTCAAAACTTTTGTCCCTGACATGAATTCAAATAGATAAACGCCCCAAGATATGGTATGCCATTTGCATAGTAAAGTAATTATCTTGAAACATTATTTCAATAAGTAATTGTGTATTATTTGCTATTTTCTAATTCTCTCAGTATGATGATTTATCTTCTGCAGGCACTAATCTTCCATATATAACACTTGATCATTTTATTATCCTGGTTTTCTTAAATCCTATTTATATAGGTCAAAAAAAAGTTTAAGCCAGTTAAAGCAGAATGTGGTGACTAATTTATAGGTTCACAGCTGTTCTTTTTAGAACTGCAATTAATAAAGTAGTACAGTGCTGATATGTTTGTTGAAAGATTGTTCCACAAAACAAGCAATACCCAATTTTTATATTTTTAGACATTATTTATATGTAGAGTGTTAAAAATGTGATCTTGTTTGTAACCATAATTTATTTGGGAATAGTATTTTACTGTCAAGTTCATCATGCTTTAAAGATGTTGAACCAAGCTGCATTAATAAGATAAACATTTTTCTGTCTAGATGGAAAACCAATTTAAATCAATGGATAAAACATTAATTAAATTCTAATTGAAGGTGAATGCAAATTCCTTGTTTTACCTCTGCATAAAAGCTTTGTAAAACGATTATCACTTCTACAAGGAAGTAAATGTAAGCGCAGTAAAAGCAAACAATTAAAACCTGTTCATATTTCTCTGCAACATATCAAATAGAAAGCTCTTCTAATGTTTATAGACATTTAAAAATCCTCATTTAAATCTAGTTGACATGCTTGGCAAAAAACCCTTGGTATTTGTTACCTTGGAGATTACAAGTAGATACATCTAAAAACTGAGAAAGAAATAATTGCTTCTTGAAATTTTGTTCCTGTAGTTTCTATCATTGTTTATTATTTTGAGGTATGAACCACAAATGACTCATTGATACAAATACAGTTTTGCCATAGAAATTTTTAATATCAATTTTTCGAAAGCATCATTATGAATAAAATTAGATACACAAATTTTGTTTTTATTAGTAGAATTTGAGCATTGCTTTCTTTCAGAAACATTGATACTAAGAGGAATATTTTACACTGAATGCCAAGCATTATTAAAGTGTAAAAACAATCAAGTTTGAAAATATAAATGAAAGTACAAATCCTTATCTCACTAAATACGAGGCCTGTCTAAAAAGTATCCGACTTTAATCTAGAAAAAATATTTCACATACCTGGCTAGAACTCCATGGCCAAGAAATGTTGGATCTAATGGGATATTGTCGTAGTGTAGTTTGGTGTTGTGGGCAAGAAACATCTTTCTTTACATTTATGGATTGTAGGAATTGAAATTTAGGTATTGTCCGGTAAGGGATGGTCTTTCACAATAGATTATAATGAATTGAAACATTTTGCTCTGCCTTGAGCATGAATATGTGATCTACATATCAAAGCCACATTGATAGCTTCAATCATATAGTTTCTTGTATTTCTTAAACTTTCATTTACGAAGTCGCTCTTAAAAAGAAAACCAAAGGGCAAATCAGTTGAAATTTTGGGATTATAACAATGAAGATTGAAATTTAAATAATTTGTAAAATGATCTTAATGAAAAACTGCCAAAATTCAAAAAAACTTTTTGTTTCTTCAATTGAAAATTAAAATTTTATATAAAATAACATAAATCAAAATCTTTACAAAGTTAACTATTAAAAATATTTTTTTACAAATTGAAGGAATAGCCCTATTTATTTTTTCCAATTTATTTACTGCATTGAATTTCATTTTAATTTGTAAGAAAAAATGTACAATTACTTTTCTTTATGGAAAATTTAATTTAATTTTTTTTTAAATCAACTAAAGGGAAATAATTTTAAGTTATTATTGACTATTTTATTGCTTCCCTTAAAATTTTATGGTTAGAATAAGATTTTTTTTTTCTTCTAAATATGCAAGTTTTAATTGGAATTGAATGAAATTTCAACTTGCATACTCTTAAAAATTCATAAAATCTAATAAGAAATAATGTTATCCAATATGGAAATATAATTCATTTTTTTAACTCTTCATACTTAGTATTATTGATTCAAGGGTTGTCTTAAAACATTCAATTATTTTTTTGTTCACTGTATGCTTTTTCTTTTTCATTTGCATTTACTTAATTACCTACATATCCTAAAATATTCATATTGTATATTTGAGTTTTGTAAAAGATTAGATTTTTAAAATTCTTCTTCATTCTGTGTTGAATTCTAATTGAATCATTTATTCAAATGCCTTTCTTTTATCATAGTGCATTTCTAGAATTTCCTCATATGTTTTAAGGTTTGTACTCATTTTGGATAAACAGTAAATTCATTAGTATGCAACCAACTTCAGTGCAATAAAAAACAGCCGATGGTTGCACAATAAAGGCTCATGCAAGACCAGTTTACAATTGTCTGTGCAAAGAAAACTGATATTAATTACAGATTGTTCCTTATGACACAACAGGATATTTTTTATTACATTTTTATGCTCTTATATAGAATTTTATCACATTTAAAAGTTACATTTGGTGGATTTCAAATGATTGCAAGTTTTAAATTTTTGTTCTACTACATCAGTTGGAAAATAATCTAAATGTTTTTATCTCTACGGTTATATTGCAATTCTTTTGGCCAATAGCACAGGAAGAATAAAAAAAAAGGTTAGGTTTGGCAAGATTGAATACATATCTCAACAATAATAAAAATTGATGGATTAAACTTTAATATTTTGATTTCATTTTTATTTTACATAGTCAAATAATTTTATTTTTCTAAAATGAATGAATGTTATGTTTTAAAACAATGTTTTATTTAACTAATTTTAGATTGTCAAATTGTAATGGGAATGAAAAGGCATTTCACATATGTTTAAGTTGGATAATGATTTTTGACAAGCTAGTTTTGATAAACAACTGCTCTATATTACAGAAGTACCAAGCACCTAGTGATTAATGAATTTTACCCTTTAGCATTTTAGAGATCTGACCAAGTTATTTTTAATCTATTAACTAAAGCTCATTATATAATCTAAGTTGTTGATAGTCTAACTAGTTTATTGTTCATATTAACAAATACTCATAAAGTAATATTTAACTTGCGTTAAAAAATTCTATCTTTCACTTTTTTCTTATTTAGTTACTGGTTTGTAAATTTAAATTTATCAAGCTAAGGATAAAATGGTTCATTTTAACTTACAACCGTGAGCATTGCATTTCATTTTGTAGACTAATTTTGTCAATAGGTTTCATGAAATGGTAATGCAATGCAACCTGTCATCCATCATTCCTTGTTTTTTTTTTTTAACTTATGATTCGAGAAATGCTCTGAAAAATTTATGAAACTGATTTCGGATCTTAGTTTAATAAAAGATTTTATTTCAGCAAATACTTGTGCTATCATTAAGTAATTAGTCTTTTTTATTAAAACTCAATTAATAATTTAAAATAATTATCAAAAAATTATACAATTTATAAATCTTTTTATCCAAAAAGTTATAGTTTGAGTCTGATTATTTTTTATTTTTAAATGTTTAAATTTTTTTTAATATTTAAGTTTGAATCATATTTATTTCATGTTATTCCAAATTAACTTATTTTCATCACTCCAAGTTATGCTATTTAAATTTATTAATGTATATAGCATTATTTTCAAGCACTACACCCTATAGAAAAATTTAAAAGTTCCTTAAAAAATCCGGTATCTTAAATAAAATCATAAAATAAAAGATTTCAAAAAGGAACAACAATCTTCAGAATTACTAAGATTGAATCAGGGTGAATTTATTTGTAGATTTTTAAAGAAAAAAAAATTATATAGAATTCTAATCCGTAATCTTAGGATCTCTTATAAGATAGAAGACCTCTCAACTAATTGAACCACAAATTTTCAAAAGGAAGTGGTTTCTTAATTTTGCTTTTTTCAAGGTTAAAATGTATAGTTTATGTAATGTAACACATCCTTATCATTCTGAATTCAAGTTTATATTCTTCATATTTGTTTAAAATAGATGTTTCTTAATTTTCATTTATGGAAAAATTTTAGGTTCATCTTATTTTATTAATTTATATCCTTGTATTTTCAGCCTAGCCACCACCAAGATTACCGAGATATACGAGAACCTGAGTATATGCAGGTTAAAAGGCGGCCTACGCTGCTGCCTGATTTTCATGCAGCTGAAAAAGAAAGGTGAGTTTTGTAATTTCTTATTTGAAACATTCAGTTTAGTCATTTCATATTATATTCTTTGCCCATGAATTTAATGCAGACTCAAAAACTCATTTAGTTGATATTGAAATTTATTAATCACAAATGTAATTATGTCTATTAATGAATTCACTTTTATGCTTTTAAAATCCTTTGAAATTATTAAACTGGAGTTTGTTTTTTTTTTGCATAATTTTTAAATTATTACTTTGGGTAATAATTTAATATATATGGTGATTATCATTTCTTCACAGAAAGACAACAGAAAAACTAGTAAGAGTACAGGTTTTTAACCCTGAATTTTAATTTCAACGTATATTTTAACATAATATAAAGGTCTGTTTTCAAATTGGTTAATTCTGGACAAATTTTACAAGCATTATTCAGTCTATTGTCTTTATTCTTATAGTTATTTGTTTCACAATGTTTCAACCGAATTAACCTAATAATAATAGTCAAATAATTCATGTTAAATGTATTATACCTCTTCTCAAGGATTCCAAAAAATAGTTTCTGGATAAATTTGTTTGATCCCCATACTCTGCAATGACCTTTTAAAATAAATGGGCCAAGTTTAATATTGGTCATCATTACTTAATCAGTAATAATGCTTCAATAATTCAAATAAACATATTTGGTTAAAGAAAAAATTATTGTAAAATTATTCTGATGACTTCTAACAACTGTGAATCATTCTGACCTCTTAAATTATTTTTTTTCATATTCACTCATAAACACATATTTGCTTCTTCAAATTTGCTACTTTTAATTGAAAAAAAAAATTATTTTCATAACTAGAAATAGTATTGCTATAAATGTTCATTTAAATTGCTGGCCTCAAACCTTTATTGAGTCCAAACTCCTATGTTGCTTAAATAACTATTTGATCCTAACAGTGGTTGTTAAAATAATTTTTTGAAATTTTAATCATCACTTTTTTGTGCAACTCACATTATGCATTTATTACTACCTACTAAATCTTTATTGTCAAAAAGAAAAAGGTATTGCCTTCTTTGAAAAACAAATTATATCATAATTTTGTACAAGTGATTTAAATACTTGATTAAGTTTAATGATATATTTTTAATTTTGTTTTGTTTCAGAAATTCTGAAATGTATGACACAAACCAAGAGAGTGCTCAAATAATACATTACCAAACAATTGAACCCCACATATCTAAAAGACCCCGGTTGGGGGATTATCGCCCAGACTTAGCCCAACCTCTTAAAATAGATACATCTGGTGAAGGAGAAGTTAAAAAGGTTTGTGGGTTTGTTATACTTTTTTTTTATAGTCCCTAGAAATTTTCAGGGTTTAGGTTGGGCTTAACACATCATCATTAGATGTTGTCAGATGATACCTTGTCTAAGCTTGATTACATAATTTTTAATATTTTAATATATGTAATAATTCAACTTCTAGTTGTTCAAAATATACTTTTTCTAATTTTGTACCAAAAAATGATTATATGGTTAAATATAAAAAATTATTTGTAGAAAATTATTATAGAATTCAATTTAATTTTATAGAAATATATATTTTTTTTAATTGTTGTAAACATTCCGATTTTGTTAAAAAAAATGTTCCTGAGAAAAAAAAATAGAATTTGATAATAAAAAAAAGAAATAAGAAAAATATTTGGTCACATACAGATTATTTTCTGTTTGTGATGTGTGTAAATATATGTGATTAGCAAATATGAGTGATGCTAGATTTATGCTCCATTTCTGTCCAATCCCAGGCAATAAAAGTGAGTACACCCCTAAGAAACTAAACCTCTAAATGTCTAAATAAAGTAGTGCTTTTCATTTTCTCTCCAAAATGTCAAGTGACTCATTAGTGTTGAGTATACCCCCTTGTTTATAGAGAGCAGCTGTATTCAAATTTGTAGTGCAGCCCTTACACTCTCTCTTACCGGCCCCGAAGGTCCGAGCATGGCACTACATAGCAAAGAACTCTCTGAAAAAAATCTACTGTTGCACTACATGAAAAAGTGGCCATCTTCATTTAGTGCGACAAGGCTGCAAGAAGCTTTCCAACACTCTTAAACTGAGCCACAGCACTGTGGCTAAGATAATCTAGTATTTTAAAAGAGCTGGGTCTACTCAGAATAAGCCTCAGATATGTTGTCCCAAGAAGCTGAGTGCATGTACTGAGCATCACAACTAAATACTTTCTTTGGAAGATAGGTGTAGGTGTGCAGTAGACATTGCTGCAGAGATTAAGGAGGTTGATTGTCAGCCTGTTAGCGTTCAGACTGTACACCGCATACTAAATGAAATTAGTGTCTATAGCTGTCATAATACATAAGAAAACCTGCAAACAGTTTATTGAAGACTTGTCAACAAAGCTTATAGATTACTGGAACCATTTCCCATGATCTGACAAGACAAAAAATTATATGGTTGGTTCCAATGGCCTTAAGCATATGTGGCGGCAACCAAATGAAAATTAGAGAGATAAGTGCACCATGCCTATAGTCAAGCATGGTAATGGGAATGTCATGGTTTAGGACTGCATGTGTATTGCAGGTATTGAAGAGTTATATTTTATAAGGGAACCAGGAACTCTAACATTTACTGTGAAATGTTGCAACGGATCATGATCAGTGTTATCTCATGAAGAGATATATTTAAAGAAAAATGAAGGGTGTACTCACTCTTGTGATACACTGTATATGTTTAACTCTGAATCTATACCCATAGGAAATTTGTGTTGCATAGTCTAAAAAATATGGGTATGTATAGGGAACAAATATTGTTTTACACATAGAATAACACTCAGTCAGTTAGGTATAGATTATTATAAAATGATTTTAACATTTTGCTTTTTATTTTTTCCCTTTATTTAATTTTTACTTACCAACTTATATGTTGATATTTGAAATATTTAATAATTATTTATAAATGTTTTTGTTATTTGTCAGGAGCCAGCATACAATCCTCAAGTTGAAGCTATATCACCAACATTACCTACTGATGAAAGTGCTAACCGAGCTTCTAAAGAATATCTTCTCCAAGCTATCAGTCGAGTTGACCGGGAGATTCAGAAGGTTGAGCAGGATATGATAAAGTTAAATAAAAGTCGGGTTAGTAACATTTTTTTGCTTTTACATTGTAAAATTACATTCATAGGTTTTTTTTAATCACTAATCATATTAAATTATTGATTTAAAAAATTAAAAAGTTGGACTGAGTTTATTTTTCAGTTTTTCTAGAGTTATGATTTTTAATCTTAAGGAAATAAGTTGAGAAATGCACAATTAACAACTTGTTGCTTAAAGGATGATAATAATTTCATTTTGTTACTTTAGATCCAGCTATATTATTATTATTAATTTATTTAATTCTTTTTTAATTTTCAGTGTCAAATCGAAAAAGATGCTGCCAAACCACCTGAAGAAAAACCAGCCTCTCCTGAATTAATAACAACAGATACAAAACATCAAAGTATTGCTCAACTCATATATTCTGACAATAGGGTAAGTATTATTAATAGCAGTGTTTGCTCATGTTTTTATGCAATTTTTTTTTTTAACATTTAAATTTAATTAATTAAATTTAAAAAATTCTTTCATTTCTATCATTTTGCTTTTCTTTTAAATGAAATAAAATAAATGGTGGTTTAATAATGTATATTCAAAAATGGATTTTAAAATTTCTTGAATTGCACAAGTAAATTTGCCTTTTTTTATTGCAAGATCTAAATAATTTATTTTTGTAGATTGTAAGATTTTAATAATTTTTGTTCATTTTACAGCGAAAAGCAGATGAAGCCCATAATGCTCTTGTTAAGCTTGGACCAAAAATTGATATGGTAAAAAAATTTTCCTTAGATAATCTTATCGAAACTTTTTTATTTTCATTATTAAAAATTAACAATGATTATAATTATTTCTTTAAAATCTATTACTATTTAGGATTTGTTTTATTAGTTGTTTATGCATTAATGTTGATTTAATGGATTTATCAGATTCTATTCTTGTTTTCAAATATTCTAATATTCATTGACAAATCTAAATGTGTTTAGTTAATTCAATTAATATATAGTTTATGTTATTAATTATAACATAGAGATAAACTAAGATTTGCAGTGATTATTTGTTGACTGTTTTTTAAATATCCATTGTATTGTATTTCTATTTTTAGCCTTTGTATAATCAGCCATCAGATACAACCATGTATCATGGGAACAAACTAAAGTAAGTTTTTTCTTTATCTAAAATTATTATACTTACTTTTCTTTTTGTACTTTTTGAAGTTTTTTTTTATAAAGTAATAAGCCAAATATTGTCCCATTCTGAAGAACTTATTATTTATTTAAAGTGAGAAATCTCATTTTTTTTAACAATTGTAACTGAAACTAATACAGGGAATAAGTCAATCTGTCATATCATCAAATATCTGACTACCCTGACTATTATTTTTTTGTCCCCTGGATTATCGGAGAAGGATCATTGTTTTCAGAAAATTAGTTAATAATTAAAAAGCATATGGCGGAATGAACCAAAATTTACCATTAAAAAAACAATTAAATTCTTGTAGCGTATTTCATCATAAGATTTTTAATATATTTTAGAGCTGATTTAATCAAAATTTAATTCTGATTTTTTTATTCTTCAAAAAATGGTATATATTTTTCTAGTTTTATATATTACTCTGAAACATAGAAATTTGCCAAAGTATTAATGTACTATTTATTATATTTTTAAATGTTAATAGGTCATATTTTTTAGAATGATTTGATGAAAGTTTGTTTAAAAGGAAATTTTTTTTTTTCTTGATTCTTGTAAAACGTTGAAAAGTTTAAATGCTCATGAAACTTAAAACATTCTTATCTAACAAAATCATACTTAACTTGCCATTTAGTAAAATAAATTTAAGAATATAACATCTCTTAATAGTATTACTTAAATATATACAATTCGAATTCTTTGGTCATTTATTCTGAAAATAAAAATATTTCTATGATCTTTTTATAAAATTTTTTTTTTTTAACATAAAAACTATGGTTTGATCTTTTAGGTATCAGATGTTCAAGAAAAGGTTAATAGTTCACTTCAAAATGCGCTTTAAAGAACGAAAACTCCGGGTAAGTTTAGTATTTCATCTAAATTAGTTAAAACATTTTAGATATTTTCAAATGATTTAAATATTTAAGAATTTTAGTGTTTTATATATATATATATATATATATATATATATATATATATATAATGAAAAAAACGGCATTTTCGTTTTTTTTTTTTGTTTTTTTTTTTTTTATAAATTAAATTTAAAACAATTTTTTTCAATATTCCAAGTGTCACTTTTCACACTATTCTCTATTTAATGATATAAGACTACTGTTTTTTTTTTTTTTTTTTTTTTTAAATAATAATACTTCTCATACCTTAAGGCCATACATCATTTATTATTTTTTATATTGTTATTATCATTATCTTTTCATATATCATAATTTTTGATTAATTATTCTTTTTACATATTAAGTTATCTCAGTCACCCTGAGAATTACAATTTAATATTATAAATTACTTTTATGATTTTAATGTAAGTATGCATTTTTTTTTTTTATCCAGGAACGTTATTTAACAGAACGTTATGACCAACTGATGCAAGCCTGGCTTAAGAAGATTGAACGTTTGGAAAATAATGCAAAGCGAAAGTGAATATTCTCATTTGCTTAAATACTATTTTTTTTTTCTGAAAGTAAAACTTAATCTAGATTCAAAAAGATTTTTCTTTGTCAAGCAAACTAAAAAGGATTTTTTTTTTTTTTTTTTTTTTAACAAAAACTAATCCTTATCAGTTTTAGATCTTTTTTACCTGACTTCCCTCTTGTAATTTGTTTGTGTGTATTAACCATATCTACTAATTGACTGTCTTATATAGGCAATTAAGACTTCATAAAGTTTGATTTTAATTAGAGGTAATAATCTTATTTAGCTTTTTAGCATGGTTTTCATAAATAGTTATATTTTATTAATATCACTTGTAACAATTTGTTTCCCAGCAAAGGTTTACATTTTTACATTCAACATATATTTGTAATTGTCCCTAAATGTATTTCATATAACTGATTACATTTGGTAATTTTATTTATGTTTAAGGAAAATTATAAAATGTTGTTGACCATTTGTAATAAGATAATTTTTGACTTGAAAGAAATCTATGCTTTTTGAGAAGTACTTAGTTCTGTTTAACTAGTGAATAAAAATTATCATTTAAAATAAGAATGAAGTAACTTATTTTCTTTTTATCTTACCCCCACCTGTCCTTACAGAGCAAGAGATAGCAGAATGCGGGAGTTCTATGAGAAGGTATTTCCAGAAATTAAAAAAGCACGAGAAGACAAAGAAAGGTTTGCCAGGTAATTTTTGCCATAAAGTTCAGCACTTCATCTCAACAAAATCCTCTTAAAGTTTTTCTTCTTCAGCCTTATTGCTTTAAATTTTTTATATCAACTTATGAGACATCAATTTTCTCTTCTTTACATGCAACGCAAATATTTGGAAGCAAAAAAAAAAACTTAGATGAAATGACAATTTCAATGTTAAGATCATAATTCATTCATTTACTCATTATTAATCATTCTAATGTTTAGATCATAAAATTATTCAATATAAAAATGGAAGATATTTGAATGGTTTAAATCAGTGATTCTCTACTCTTCTGTGCCACATAATTCTTTAAAGTGTTTTGCAGAATATTGTCATGATGTGTTTGTTCAAATTTTGCAAAGTTTACCTTGATATTTTCATGTGTTTTAGGTGTACCCTCAATAAAAAAAAAGATTGAGAAACACTGACTTAAACTGTAAAGAATCCTACTTTGTTTTCAGGAGTTTTGCATTTATATTTCATAAAACATGATTGTGTGCGTGTGATTTTTATCATTGATTCTTTTTGCATATGTTCATCTTTCTTTCATCCTTAAATATTTTAACAATGGTAGCAGTTTTGTGTATAATTTTAAATCCGTCTCATAATTTAAGATTTCTCATCTTATTTTTTTATATTTAATTTATTTATTTTTACTTAACATACCTAAATTCATGAATTCTTTTATAGCATTTTAGATCCTTTAAAAAATGTGATATCTCAATTTTTAGATTTGTAATTCAATCATTTAGTTGAAATCCTATTTTATTTTCAATCTAATCTCATTTTTTTCATAATTTGATAATTCTGATTTTTAGTTATTGGTTTTAATTTAATAATTTGTATATTATAAAAAATTGTCTCCATTCAATGCTTTGTAAAATATAGAGTTATTTGCCTAAAGCATTGAAAAAAATATTTTTGGCTGTAAGAATCTAGATATTTACTGGAGATTTCCAGTCATATTTATGATTTTTATAATTATTACCATCTTTAGATTTTGCAATCATTTTAAACTTTTCTGTGGATATTTTTTGTCTGTGAATCTGTGCATGAAAAAAAGATAAGAAACAAAAAATAAGTTAGAATATAAAGTTTGTACTGTTAAATACACATGCATTAAAAATAACATTAAATCTTGCTTGTAAATGTATTTTTATAGATTCTTATTATTCATTTTCATATGAATAAGTTTATTAAACTTGTGGATATTATTTGAAAGCAATATAGAAAATAACTTGAGATACTTTTACTAATAATTTTTTACAAGTTAATAATAAAAAGGATTAACAATATATTTAGTTATTTGTAAATTTCAGGAACAATCTAAATTGAAAATAATTCTACACTTACTAATAAATGGCATCTATTACAACACATTTACAGCCGTGATTCAATGTTATTTTCTCTAATGCATGTTTAAATTGGCTGTACAAACTATATAGTAAAAGTAAAGAGTAAATCAAAGAAAAATTTAGTTTTAATACTATACTTATAATAAACTTCTGTATTTACTAATACTGAAAGAGAGCTTTTAGAAAATAAGTCTTTAGTCAGTAATGAATTTCTAAAAAAAGATTTTTTTTTTTCTTCACTTTATGTAAATAATTGCATCTTGCTAAGTAAATTTTATGGGCAGGACACTGAACAATATTTCTTACTCACTGGTCTTTTATCTTTCAGTGATATGCAGCTTGTTTTTCTTAAATGAAATGTGTTTATTTTATTCAGCACATTTTATTTTTGTTTTAGGAAATAAAAACAACTAAATTTTGAAAATTTGTTTAGTAGATAAATTAGTTCTTCCCACTAGTAAAAACTAACAGATTATTTTTAATATCTTTTTATATATTTCATAAGAGTTTATCTGCAAAAATTAATTGGTGACATGAGTTATAATTTAGAAATATAGGTTTTGAACTTAAGCAAATATATAAATTAATATAGGTTAGTAATTGCCTATAAATCCTACTTCCAC
Source organism: Idiosepius hallami (assembly GCA_034780655.1). Classification (NCBI taxonomy): domain Eukaryota; kingdom Metazoa; phylum Mollusca; class Cephalopoda; family Idiosepiidae; genus Idiosepius; species Idiosepius hallami. The sequence goes on from JAUZSX010000035.1 coordinate 315,628, forward strand.
CTTAACAGAAAAAGTATATATTGAAGGGGACTAACTAACTTTGATATCCTTTGCTACATACAGTTTCTTAACAAAATAATGAACTTTTTTTTTGTATGAATGCAGACATTGAATTTGAAAATTCTTCTTCAGGTGTTAAAATAAAAATAATTAGAAATATTAACATAGAACAAATTAAAAGAAATAATAAATTCCTATTTTAAAATAATTAAAAAAACAAGAGACGGATTTTTTTTAATCATCATATTTAAAAAAAGAAAAGAAAGGAAAACGATTAATTTAACATGGAAAATGATTCAATAAAGAAATTAAAAAAAAAAATAAGTAATTTCATCATGGAAAACAATTAAATTAAAAAAAAAGAAATGGATTCAGTTTCCAAACACCAATTCTGGGATTCCATGATTGCTGAAAACCATTTTAAACAGCCAAGGAATCAGAATTGGTAATCAACAGTCTCCTAGAAATGGAATCAGTATGTGGGGGTGGGTATTCCAACTCTACTGTTACATTATTTTTTATTCATAAATTCATAAACTATTGAAGAAAATTAATTTCTTTTCTCAAATTTATATTGTGATTTCTATTGTCTTGATTTAGTTGTTTTATTTTTCTGTAATAAAAATTAGATTCTTTTTATTTTATCAGATCTTAACAATTCTCAATTATTGTTTTTTGATATATACTTTAAAATATCTTAATATGAATAATCTATCATGTTTTTTTCTTTCAATATGAATTAGATTATTTTACAATGAATTGCATTGATTCCTAACTTTATTTGCAAAATTTTTCCTCATTCATAATGTTAAACCTACTCTCCAAAGATAGAATCCATTAGTTTCAAAGGATTGTTGCATCCATACAGACATTTTTTGTTTGCTTGTTCTATTGAATACCATTTTTATCACTGGTTATTAAATAACCTTTAATATTTTAATATTACAATTTTTTCATAATACTTCTTCATGGGGTTGAGCTAATTAACCCATATTTGTGTGTGTATGTGTATATTTACATATACACAAACATATATTTATTCAGACATATTTCATTTTTAAAAAATGTCATTTTTCATTTGAATATTTTAAATTCAATTTCTTCTACTCTGGCATGAAACTTAGTTACAGGGTCATGTGTCTTTATATGATTTCCCAGTTTTCTTCCGAACGTTTTCTGTCTTCCTTGACAATTTTCATATGTCTGAATAATGATATTCTGCCTAAATATAAACAGTTATATGCACATACATTTATGCATTCTTTATCTCTTACCGACTTCTTTAAATGAACAACTTTGATAAGGGTTGTTCCCAGAAAGGTCTCTTCACAACTCACTTCTGCAATTGCATCTTAGATTGGTATTGATGATCTCTTATATTCTATTATCTCTAGGTTTTACTCCTAGTTCTTAGTTAAATAATCATTCTTATTCTTTAGTACTGTATTTTCAGATTCAGTTGTTTGTTTTTTTTTTTTTTGTTATGCTTTTCATTTCAGAATCTGGGTTCAAACTGCATCTTCATAAAACACACCTATATATAGGGAACTAGTATTTTCATGTTTACTTCCTATAAACAGTTGATAAAACAGTTTGCTATCAATTTCCTACAGATTTGGTTTAATGACTAATGGAGATCATCTGAAAAAGACATCCAGCAGGCGTAATAAAAGCTACATCTGTAGAACTGAACAGATGACATTATCCTGCCATCAGGTGTCTCAATCTTGTCTAATGGATACAGAGAGAGGGAACAGGTACTCAATATCTGGCCAATCAAACAAACTGAGAATTAAGGCAGGACACTATCAAAACTTAAGAAAGAAATCCCCACAACCAAACATGCTTTTGCAAGATAAAGATGTGGAAGACCTTTCATTAGTTTATCTGTCAACTTTTGCTCTATTAAATTAGTAAATTAGGTTTAACCTGTGTAAATCCAGAAGAGATTTTATCATATTGTTCTGTGTGTTAAAAGTAAATTTTGATTTGAATTATAAAAGAAATTTTTATTCTAGCTAAAATATTCAATACAGGAAAAATACTAAAACTTTTTAAATATATCATTGCAGTTAAGTTTTGATTTAATTTGAAACTAGACTGGAATAGTTTTTTTTTATATGTAAATGTTTTTATATTTATAAAAGTGTGTGTTATGATGTATGTGTAGAGGGGGGAGAGAGAGAGATTTATAGATAATTATATATACTTCAGTACATTAAAAGACCCACTTGCTGGTAAATACCATTTGAAACAATTGTTTGGGGACAACTGAAACAAAAAGGTGATCCCACTTGTAATTGAGATGATAGTTATGATGTATGAATTAATATGTCTATGTTTATATATTGATAAGTATATATTTTATGTTTATGTGTGTATTGTTCCACTTGTGCATCACCAGAAAAATCTTCAACTTTCTTTTCTTTAATTCTGAGTCATAAACTTTCCTTGTCTGTGAAACTCTGTACACTAATGATGTGGACTTCATTGCTAACACTGAGAAATATATGTTGGAGATAATCGACCACTTAACCATAGTGTGCACTGTCTTGGGGATCACAATCAGCTAGAAGAAAGCTAAAGTAACGCTTACATTTTTCTGGTTTTTCTACTTAAGATTCCAATATAGCTGTGAATGGTACTAGACTGAGTACTATCAAATCCTTTGTCTAGTATCTCTTGAAATTGATCACTTCATAATAAAATGTACCACAGTATCAAAAAAAAAAAAAAAAAAGCAAGGTCTTAAAAAGCTTGGAAAAGTCAGACAGAGCTTTCAACAATGAGACAAAACTTAGTGTTTATAACTTCTGCCTCCTTTTTGTTCTTTTACATTCCTCAGAAACCTGGATTGCAAACCATTGACACATCAAAGAAAAAAAGATTTCATTAATCATTCCACAAAAAAGAGAGGGCAGTTTCAGCTGTCTCTGGCAGATGCGGCTTGTTAACTCAGGAGAGTAACTCATCTAGGTTTAAGGATAACATTGATTTCAAAAAAAAATTTTAGGTGAAGGACAACACTGATTACAAAAAGCTCAGGGATATAATAAGCACAAAACTGGCCTTATGCCTAACTTTGGTATGTGCTCAACCAAGTAAATATATATGATTAAATGTTCAATGACACTCTTTTAGATGTCATGCAGATATACTTTAGCAAATTCACACTTTCAGCATAGAAGTGTGTGTGTTATGTAAAACCAAATTTGCTGGGCACCTGATAAAAATGGATTATGCTGAAATCACTTTAACTCCTGTTTATGATAAGATTAAATTTGGAAAATAAATATAACAATATCTCTCTCTTTCTCGCTCTCTTTGTGTATGTAATATATATATATATATATATATGTGTGTGTGTGAATTTGTAAATGTGTGTTTACATGTATGCATATAGGTCAGTGTGTGTGTGTGTGTGTGTATATATACATGGTGGCTATCTTATTGATTTCAAGTGTGGCTATCTCCTTTGTTCATTTTTTTTCAAAATTATATGAACCATTAAGTTATTCTTCAATTCAGCCAAATTATGGAATTTTTACCACATAATAGTTATATAAAATCTTATTGTTGATGGGAGTGTTATACTGAAGTGAAATAACAGGTTTTGCATGCCTGTGTAAACAACTTAAAAAGACCTCCACGTGATTGGTACAATTCTCTACATGAGTCGGTTTACATGCTAAATTTGTTGTTCTGATACTTGACCCTACAAAATGATATATCTAAATAAATTGACCCTTGTTTGATAAAAACACGTTAAATGGTATGAACAAATCAACCTCTATGGTTGATTTAATTCTTCCGTTTTTAAAAGTAATTATAATCACCAACCCCTAACTGAAGTTCTGAAAAAGATCAATGTTATATACCATTTCAAATGCCTCTAAGGTGAGTTCATAGGTCATACCAGTAAACACCATAAGTTTCACCACCACCATTCTCTTGAAATCTGGATCTATCTGATAAAAGTTCTGTAGCACAGCTAATAAAAAAAACATTCCTACCCTCCATACAAATTTCAGAAAATTTTAATCAAAAAACCATAATTATGCAATATAAAAAAGAAATTAAAAAAGTTACAAGATCTAGAAGCTCTCCTTGTTTTAACATCTATCTATGAATAACAAGTACCACTTAAGATGAGCTATAAAGTGTTAAAAAGTACTTGAGATTGTAACTGATTCATAAAAAAAAATTTAAATTTGATATAAAGACTGAAAAAAGAAAATATAAAAAGAATTTTATGTTGTCATTTCCAAACATTAAAAAAAGAACAAAAATTTCTTACCCTATGTTTAAACTTTAAAAAACAAAAAAACGCCACAAACAAAAATTACAAATTCTTGGTGCATTCATTTTGCATGAATATAAATTCTATCAGTTAATTATATAAAAAAAAACAAAAAAAACTTTCTATCAAGCTACAATATTTTAAAATGTTTATAAGTAATTAACAGTTTTCAAAAAAAAACGTGGATTAATACCATATCGAGATATATAAGTGCCTGTGTTTATCAAAATCTGCTGACTCCTTGATAATTATATTTTTACATATAGGCCTATTTTATTCTTATTAGAAATCATTAGTACAACTCATCCAATTTGATCCTATGAACTGAGTGATCAGAGCCGGACATCTTTAACCACTAAGCCACCAGAGTATTCATAATTTATCAATGTTAATTTCAATAGTCAAGAATTCAGTTCTCATCATACCTCTCATTTTTTTAATATTTGTTTACATTAGAGATGTCATGATCTGATCATTGAGTTGATAGGATCATATTGGATGAGTTGCAATGATGATTTCTATTAAGAATGAAATAGGCCTATATACAAATTTCCAATTATTGATGTAAATTTCTAATTGTAATTAATATGGTTCATTTATGTATAAAATTACTGTTGGAATTTGAATCCCATTAATAATAATATGATTCTTAAAAAAATACTCATTGATTTTAAATAATCAACAAATGAATTTAGTTTATAAACTCCATAGTAAATAATGTATTTATGCATGCAAGCATTTTTGTGTAAACATTTTAACCAACTTAGTTTAAAGATTTAGAATTACAATATTTTGTCTGAGCTTTCAAAAACATGGATTTTATTTTCTTTACTATTCACTAGTACCTAAAGGATCATTATTAGTTTGTTTTTAACATTTATTCTAAAAGTTTCTATAAAAAATATCCCAAATTTATTCTTCATCTTTAAAACATTAGAATATCTTCAAAGCCATTAGTCATGTTCAACCCCCATCAATTTTGAAGATGATAGAAGTCTAAATAATTTTCATTTTTTTTTTTTAATTGTATAATTTTATTGTCTAATGTTTAATCGAGTTTAGTTTTTTTTTTGACTATTTAAAATATTTGCTTTTTTTTAATGTAAGATACTGCTGGTATTTATCAGTAATACTGGATTAAACTATTTCACAGATTCTTTATAAATGCTTATTTTCTTTATTTTCCAAAGAAACTTGTATGAGACCTGCTTTGCATTTTGCTTGCAAATGATTTTTGATATTCCTCCTTTCTTAAACTTTTCTTTTTAATTGATTTAAATGCACCTTCATAAATTCAATGATAAAAGCAATTTCATTATAACTTGACAGTGTCCTGCCCTAATCCTGTCCAGAAAAAAAAATGTAGGATTTTCTCTGTTCATTTTTCTTCCCTTCTTTTTTTATAATTTATTTCACTTCAATTAGGATTTTTTTATCAGATTTTTAAAAGGTTCTATTTTCCCCTTCCCTTTTTTTCAATCTCTCATTGATTTTATTCATTTTTTTTAAAGAAATTCATAAATGTCAGTTTCTCCTTTGTTGCATGCAGCACGCAGCATGAATTAACTTTTTAAAGAGTGAGGAGCATGCAATTCACTGGATATTGGAAAAAAACATTACTATTGTAGACATTGCCACAACCTACATTTCAACATTATTGCTCTAATATACATATCACAAATCAGTATCATTTACAGAACATCTCAGAAATATTTTGAAGTTTTGATTATGTATGTAAACATTATTGTTTTTCAAGATTTCATTTCAAGTAATTTTTTATGTTTAACTAAAATTAGCCTTTGTTAACTATGGTGGTTTTGGAATTGAAAAAAAAATAAAGGCTCACAAAGTTTTATTTTAAATCAAATCATTTGATAAACAAGTTTTCTTTTCAAAATAGAATTTTTTAAAAAATTTGTCCTTGATGTAAATGAAATTGGTGTACATTTTAGATTATAAATAAATTGTATGTTGATATGAATATTTTATAATAGCCATATTCTCTCTGAAAAACAAATCATAATATCAATTTATTTCACAAGTTTTAATTTTGTTTCAAACCTAAGAGAAATAGGATTATTGGATTCAAATATTAATTTATTTACATTTTGATTATTAAATGCATTTAATTTTGTTACCAGATTTACGATATGATTTCTTAAACATGGAAACTTTAGTTGTAATAGCAGATTTCTGTCTTTGGATGTCAAAGTATTGCAGTTTTAGATTATAAGATAGGAATTTTTTTTCATGCCTTATTGACAGATGCTGCTTCATTATTTTTTTTATTCACATACTAATACAGAATTCTGTTAGATATTATTGCTTTTTCTAGTAAGAATTTTAAATTTCCAAGAAATAATTTCTGACTTGTACTATTTATTTTCTTCTTTTTTTTTTATTTAAATAATTAATTTTTTCTTCTTTTTATTATATCTGCAATTAGGCATACATTTACACATGATTTCTCCAATAATTGAACTTTGATGACTTTTCTTTTGATCCCAAATAATTGCCTGTATATAGGTGTGTCCTCTGAAGTTGCGCAATGAGACCCAGCTTGTGTATTCGTCATAAATGTTAACTTTAAACTGTATCATTTCAGCATACAGATATGACAGTCCTCCTGTTTTTCTTTTTTTTTTGTTTCCTAATCCTTGATTTTATTTTTCCCCTAACTTTCCTGATATTTTTTTATTCATTGAATGTTGTATGTTTAAAACTGTTCCTAATACTGCAGTATTTGATGTGCAAACTTTAATTGATTTGCCTTCCATTTTTTAGCTTCCCTTCCCATTTCTCTTTCTCTACCAATGACTTTCATCACTATACAACACTATACTGTGCAGCTTCTCAATTGAACACAAACTATTGTGTTATTATTGTCAATCACATTTACAGTAATAATAGACTAGCCACGCTCATGTTGGACAATGCACTGGTTTTTATAAAACACCATACATTTCTAATGTTACCAAGGTATTATTTTGTCTCAAGTGCAATTGAAGCACAGAACTGGGAGTGCATAATGTTAAATGTAAAGAATAATTTATCCTTTATGTTAGTATCTGAATTTATTTGTGTATGTATGCACTTGTGCATATTTTTGTTAATCTTTTTATAACATTGACATTCATCTTTTGAGACTTTCTTTGTGTAACCTTTTTTAAGATTTAAAAATATTTTTAAAATGGCATTTTCATATTGTAATGTATTTTTAGTTTTAGAAGTAAATATGATTTGGGTGTTAGTTTATTTCAAATAAATAATGCATTCTCATAAACATGGATTTTTTTTTTTTAGAATAAACTTTAGAAAGTTATCATTTCTACAGTTTATATATTCTTATAGTTGAAAATTTATTTTTTCTGACTTTAAAAAGTTCAGATATTAAACTTATTTTCTTCTAAGGAAAATTCATTAAAATCTAAAGCAATATTTGGTAAATTTTGGAAGAATTAGAAATGTTCAATGAAAAAAAAGTAAAAAGAATTAATTCACCCTTGTTTTATAATATGCAATTTATTCCAGAATTTATATGATGTAGAGCTGACAGGTCTTCAAGTTTAATATACCAGCTGAAAAATAGTATTTTAATATTATTACCATTGTTTCATACTAATTTTAATTGTGAATACCCAAAATATTTACTGTTATATGCAGTTATAAAAGTGCATACAATGTTATGATCTAGAGCTCTTGAGTCATTGAATGTTATTTGTTTACTAAATTTTGAACTGGTCTAAAAAAGAATTCTGACTTTTAAAAAAAATGCAATACTTGATACCTTTTGTTAAATGCTTTGCTTTGTTGCTTATTTTGTAAAAATATTGTGCTCTACAAAATATTTTTTTATAAAATTATACAGTAATTAAATTAAAACATTTCAGCAAATTTTTTTTTTTGCATTGTGCAAAATTTTCTCGAGAAATTGCTATCTTTTATTTATTTCATATTATCAGCTATATATATTTTAATATAGCTACAAACTTCTATATTTGTTGTATAGTGTAGCATTTAATTGTATTGTAAATTTATTGAATTTAAGTTTGAATATTAAAATGTTTTATATTGTTTGAAATTGCTCCAAATTTAGATTTTACTCTTTCATGGAAATGCAATAAGATTTTATATGAGCTCAATTTTAAGTTTTTTTTTCTTTCTTAAAAATTTTATTTTGCATATTCATTCATGTTATTGTCTTGCAAATTGTATTTTGACCATGATATTTTAGGATTTTTCTTTCTATTCATGATGTCAAACCTTTTGTGTGTTCCTGCTGAATCAATATTTCTATATTATGTATGAATACTAATTGCCACAAATTTTAATATAATGTTGTTTCAAAAATATTTTAACTGCCACAAACATTTCAATTATGACACAATTTATACTCATTCTCTTTTAGATCTCAATGTACAAGGTAAATATCACAGTGACAATCATTAAGTTTTTTTTCTTGAAACTAATACAACAGAACATAGTTTTCTATCTTTACTAAAAATGGATGCAAATAATTTTCTTGACTCAAGAGCTTTCTCTTTAAAATTGTCTTGTTTACCCAAAAGCAAAAAGAAACTTTTCTTTATTTATTCTTTTGTCATTTGAAATATAAATTTCCACTGTTTCCTTGGTTTTAAACATATTTAGTCCTACTCCCACTGTGCTTAGGTTAATGACAAAAATCTGTGTGGCCAAATCACTTGAATTTTGCTGCTAGGTGTCACCACCAATATGATTTTGGTGGTGGAGGATCCAACTGGATATCAAATTTATCTTATAGTATATTTACGCTTCTTCCTCTTCCATTATCATTTTCTATCATGCATTATTTGTCAGGGATACAGTTATTTCGTATACAACATTGAAACTGGAATCTTTTTCTCTCAGTTAAGTAAAATAAGCAAAATAGTTTAATAGGTCTAATATGATAACATTTATTTCAAGCAGAATGGATTTATTCATTTATATTAATAGACATGAAAATATAAACTTGTACCTGATTTTTTTTTCTTTTAATTAAATTATTAAAAAAATGGAACTAAATTGTGGCATTAGTCAATGAATTTTGGCTAAGAAGACAAAAGAGAAATTAACTTTTATTTCTTTTAGTTCAATTTGATTATTGTTCCTGAATTTCAGCGTGTTGTTGATGTTCACTTTCTCTGCTGTTCACATGGTTGCCTTTTTATTAATCCTATTTGTATTTTGGATTTGGAAGTGTTTGCTCTCTTTTTTTTTTCTTTTCTTTTTTTCTTTCTTTTTTTTAACATATAAATTATTAAATATACATATACATATATATTTATTTTCATTTTTACTGTGCTGCTGCTACTGCTGTTGTTGTTGTTGTCATGATACTGAATTGTACAGTGATGGATAATTTTCCTGTGTAATCTGCAGGTTAAACCAGAGCTGTGGGCAGGTGAAAACCCAACCTGACACTTTACACAGGTTGGCAAGAACCTTTTATGATCATTGTTTGTATTCCTCTTCCTGACTTGTCTATATTTACAGACACATTAAATACTATGTAATGGTATACTAGGTAGCACAATACGGCTAATAATGAGTCAAAGTTTGGTTGCAATTTACTTACACTTTTGGTTATTTTATTTTTTGTTTTTTTTTGTTTAATGAAAATTTTAAAGCAAAAATGAGTGTCAGTTTTTAGGCTGTTTGTGTATCTGTATCATAAAATAATCATAAAAAAATAGTTTAAATAAATTGATTACAAAATTTGCTTTTTGAAAATCATAAAATATTTTGCTTTTCCATAGTTGTAGAAATTAAGTATGTCAGAGTAGAATGGTCTTTGTCTAATTTCAGTTACTGAAAACGTTCAGTTTTATCATCTACTTGATCTATATTCTTCCTCTAGGCTGGTTACACATTTACTTTTTTTTTTAGATTAAAACTAAGAAATATAAATGTGTAACCAGCACAAAGGTAGAATTACATTTCACTTGTTGCAAATTTACATTGCCTTTAGTTCTAAGATGAGAATTTTTTTTTTATACTTAAACTATTATGCTTATTTTATTGCTTTAACAAAAATGCTTTCATTACTGTCCTGATTTTCTAGAAAATATTTTGTAATACTAATCATTGAATTTAAGGTAAATTAACAATTTTTGATAATTCATCTGGACATTGTTATTGTTCTTGACAATTTTCTTCCTTTCAATGTTAGGAAGCTTGAAGCTTTCAGTTCTAGTTTTACATCAAATCTAAAAACATTACTGCTAGAATTTCAAGAAGCTCTTTGAATTAGAACAACAAAAACACTTTAATATACATAAGAATTGAAATACATTACATTTAGCCATATATGTTCATTTATCTCTAAAGCATGAAAATTATGTGAAAGGATTAACTAGTTTTGGTGGGTATTTCAAAATATAAAATTAAAATACTTTATTTTTGTAATATTTAAATTATAATGTATTTAGTAATGAATGACTTGTGATTTCTTGATTTGGACATTAATTCATTGAAAAACTGCTGTGTGTTTGTCAAATAATTAACAAAACTTTTGATACAATCCGCATTGGGCTGCCTAACTTACCATTACCAATTGCAGCTACTATTAATGTGGTTGTTGTTGTTGTTGTTAATTTGGATGTCTGTTTGATTTGTCTTGATTATAATTGTAATGGTTGTCCATAATAGTAATGTCTTTAATGACAAATCTTCACTGCCTTAAGCTACTCTTTCTCTCTGCTGTTTTTTTTTCTCTCAGTATTCACCATCAATTGAGGACAGTTTATAGTAAAAATGCTGTTCTGTTGAAATTTTTAATTTATATTTCTTTAACTTTGCTATGTTGCTTGTGTGTACATTTTTATTCTTATTAGTAACTGATTTGTAGTATGATTATTGTTATGTGATTTTATGTATAAATTTTTTAAAGATTCGTACGTATTAAATTGAATGATTACTTGTTAAGATTATTTTAGTTTTCATCATATGTAATTCCTGATAATTATATTTGTAAAATATCTTCCACCTCTAAGATAAAGGTTATTTTTCTCGTACAAAGGTTCATTTCTGTATTCTATGTAATTGTTTTTATAATCCATGGATAAATTCAAAATTTATTCTTTATATTTATTATTTTTTTATCTATTTATGCTAAATGAAATATTAAATTGTTATTTCTATCATACAAAAATTAAGAAACTATTGTTTACTTATCTTAAGAAAATTGTTGAGAAGTGTGTATTATTTTAGATAATATTTTTCATTACTTCAACTTTAAAGTTATTTTTCTTGTAGTACTTTAAACTTTATAGTCAATCAGGATAAACACAGTTAATGGCCTTTGGTAACTGTCAGTTTTGCAAGATCTCTGACCAAAAAGTTTACGCATGGTTTATGTTCATTTATTTTCTGGAGAGTGAGAAGTGTTACCATTTTTGTTACATCGTTTGTTTGTTGTTTTGTATGAGTTAATATTATTATTATCATCATTATTGCTGTTTATTCTTTATTTGTTTTTAATTTATTTTTTTAATCTATTTTTGGCAGTTAAATAAAAACTTCTTCTCATGTCTACATTTAGATTTTAATTTCTGATTTTTGTTCAAATGTTTATTTTGATCCAAGAAGAAAATGATAGCTAATCTTTTTCTTCAGAAATTCTTGTAGAATTTATGTATGTGTGAAAGCAAGAAACTAACACCTACCAAAGGCCATTGATTTTGTATCTATGCTGATCAACTATACATTTTCTATCACTGACATCATGCACACTCCATAAATATAAATACAGCTAATAATTTTAATAGCAGAATATATTATATATGTATTTATTGAAGTCAATGTTAATTAAATTTAAACTATATATTAACTTCAGGTCTAGGTTATTAGTTTTAGTTCACTATACTAAGATTATATAAATACAAAATTAATAAGGAACTAGTTTTTCAAGGATAAGTAATAAATAAATAAATAATATTTTAATGCCTTAATTGATTGCTTATGTAAAACTGTTCATTTTAGTGTTGAAAATTAAATAATCTATTGCATAAAAATTAAAATCTTCTTTTAAAACCTTACACCAAAGTATTTATGAAAATCTAACATAAGATTAAAATTGATCCTGAAAATGTGTCCTTGTTAAAAACAATAATGTATGCTGGTTTAATGAACATTTCCATGAAAAACTAATTTTACTATTAATTATTATTGTGATAGTGTTTTTAATTTTCAAATAAAAGTTGCCATTGACTTTTTTTTTGTATATTTTCATGTTTATTTATGCTATTCTGCATTTATAAACATGATGTTTATTTAATTGTACCAGACTAGTTACTGGCTCTTAGTTTTTAATATATATATATATATATATATATATTAAGTTGGATTACCTTACTACCATAAACTTGTATTTATTATTTATTTGAAAACGTTTGTGTCAACCTATCCTTCTTACAATCTACAATAAGGCTGGTGTGTAATAACACATATTAGTCCTTAAAGTATCCCTTCTAACAACTCAGCTATTAAATTCCATTTGCAGTGTTTAAAAAAACATTAACCCTTTTTCCATGGAAAAGTGTGAGAATGATAGCTTTTTGTAGACTATTCATCTACGTCTGCAACTAATAATTATCTATTATAGAATTTGCTTATTGTAGTTCCTGACCAAGTATTAGCACAGTGATTCAACTGTCACTTCTATTCACCCTGGACTTATTTGTGTGATTAGTTGTACAGTTCCTTCTTTATGTGCAAGCAACCTTCTAAAAAAGTAGTAAAGATGTAAAATTTGAATAACAACCAAAATTATAGATGTTAATGTTTGAACTCTTAAGAAGTTTATTTTAGTAAAATGTCTTTTTAAAAAATGGCCACAATAAAAGTATTTAAGTTCATATCATCAATTCAATATTTTCTTATGCATTCTGGTTTTATGGAACAGCTCTTTTAACAGCTCTTTCTGTTACTTCATTTTAAAAACAAATTGTTGGATAAATAACTGACGGCAAATTTTTTATTTAAAATTTCATTGAAATTTTAATAAAAATCACTTTTTAATTTATAGGTATTGCAAATTTGATCAAAACACAATTTCTTTTATTCATAATTTTTCTATACATTCACCAAATCTCAAATGGAAAATCAATTTTTATATTATTTCTTCCATAAAGCTTTAGTCAAGAAATTTCTCCATGTTTTTCTAAATAAGGATATTTAAAAAATCACAATAGAGAAATTAGAATAATAATTAGTGCAACATCATAATTATTTACACACAATTAAAAAAACAAACTATATATTGAGTGATTCAAATATTGTCTATTATTTTTTTTAATTGTGTTAATTAAATGTTTATAATTTCAAAATATCAAACATTTTTGTTATGCTAGAAATTCCAATAGAACAACACAATATACTATCATCAATATTATTTATCCTTTGTTATGATTAGATGGAGAAAATTCTATGGTTATTTTAAGTACTTATAATTTTGTTTTGGAATTAATCTTGATAGGTATTCTTTTTGTTTTTATTGTTGTTTGGTTGTTGTTGTTTTTTTCTTAATATTGTGCCTGTGTAAATAATTCTTTACAAGTCTTTTCTGCTTTTATTGGGTTAACTGAGTTAACATAACACTAACTTGTATCTATTAAATTTAGATTAGTTATAATCTAAAATGACTAATTCTAAAATTGTTGGTACAACTAATGCTTATACAACTAACTAACATTTTTTTTTTTTTGCATTATTCTTTTTTCTTCTGTATATCAGCTGTAAATCTATCAAACATTCAATTAAATTTTAGTGGGGACTGCAATAACATAAAATACAAATTAGATTTTTAAGGATTTAACTAACATTGCATGTTATAAATATTTTTCATCCCCTGTAAGCTTCTCTACTATCATTAATACTATACAATAATAAGCTTCATGTATTCCAATATTTTACCTTAAACACAATTCTCTCTAAATCTCTCTCTCTCTAAATCTCTCTCTCTTTAAATCTCTCTCTGCACTAAATTAGTGCTAAACTTGATCTGTCTTTAATTTATAATTATTAGTTAATTTTTACTCCCCTCTATCAAACCAAATATTCCATGCTTTCTTTCTCATCATTATTTCATTAAAATTGTTTCTTAATTTTAGTGTCATTTTTTTTTGTTTTGCTTTATGCATGCCTTTTCATTATGTTCAGTTTTTGCTAGTTTCATTTATTCATAAATTATCTAGAAATTATTTTCAAATATTCTGCTATTTTTTTAAAATCATGGCCCCGTTTAAAAACCATATGTCTTAGACTTATAAAAGCTATAAAAAATATAATTCAAATTAATTTTTTTTAAATTATAAAAGCTTTTCTGCCTGATGAACGCATAAGCGAGAAACTGGCAGTTGCCAACTCCTGTTGACTCCGTGCCTACACTTAACTAAAAGCTATAATATATATATTTAAAAGAATACTTTTACTGTTAATGTGATATAAGATTCTTTTATCTTAGTTACCAAAATAGCATTTAACTAGTTAACAGTCTGACTTGATATTTTAGCGACCACCAAAAATACAGAATTTTTCTTCATTTTAAACTAATTAAAAAATTTTATTTATAATTAGGTTTTATTTTAAAAGTTATTAAATAAATTGTTATCAGTATTAAAAGCAAAATATCCCACCTAATTAATTATTATACATATAAAACACGCAAAATAGACTAAAATCAACTCCCTTAACATGCTTGATTTTTAAGATAAAATTTAAAAAATCTTTTAAACTAAATTTTAGAAAAAACTAGAAAATTTTTATTATTTTATAATTATTTTTCAATAAAATCATTTATGCAACAAACATTTACTTACAAACTTCTTTTATTTTTGAAATAAAGATGTAAATAAACATGCTAAACACCTTTTTTAAAAAAGTATAGCTTCTTTTATCAGCCTAAAATATAAATAAGGGTGAAGATAACTTACAAAAATATTTTTCATTAAAAAAAAAAAAAAGAAGTTATAGACAAACATAGCAAGTTTGAAAGATAGCACCACTATAATTATTTATTAGATTAACTTTGATAAGGACCTTAAAGATATTTTCAGAGACCATGAACAATATGATAAAAATATTATAAAATTGTTTTCTTAACAAAAGGTCATTGAACTTTTCATCGAAACACATTTTTAGAATAGAAAAAATATTCTTTAATTAGTTGCTATAAAACTTAGTACTAGGCATATTATATATAACTCAAGATGAATAGATTTTATTATTATATCCATTATATTTTAAGTTTTATTAATAGTTTAAACTTGTTGCAATTTAATAATTAAATTAGTTTTTTGTTCAGATGACATAATTAAATTTTATTTTGTTTAAAAATGTTTACAACAAAGCTGCTTTTTTTCATAACCTAAAAAATATTTTTAATAAATGTGTGTATGCATGTGTGAATATAGAATATTAGAGATTTTATGAATAAATGTTTTTAAATTGTTTGTTTTTAGTTTTCAGGGTTCTTAAAAGAGAAGTAAAGTATTTTCAAAGTTGTAATAAAAACATAAAAACCTAAAAGGGTTGCTGTATTCAACATTAAAATATTTCCACTTATTTAAATAATTTATTCATCCTGATGTCAGAATTATTTCTAGTCAATTTCATTTAATACTTTAAATATATTATTGTCTAAAAATCAGTTTTACTGTAAATGGTTCATCTAATAGTTTTCTTAAAAACCTTTTGATAATTTAAATAATATTCTAACAATTTAAAAATGAATTTTTGTTTATTTTTAAATAATAATCTTATAGTTTAATGCAGATAATAAATAAAAGCCATTTTTATTAATTACTTCACATTGAATTGTGTCTGATTAACTAACAACTACATTATAAGATATTTTACATAAAAATAATTAATCTCTCTGATTAGCTAATCAAAATTGATTATTGTATATTTCTACATTAAAAAATTGTTACATTGATTTAATTCTTTTATGATATCCTTTATAAAACATTTTGATTCAACCATTATAATAATAAAATGTGCTTTTTACAATTTATAAAACCTTGTCTTGGAACCAAATAATATTGTAAATCCAGATTTATAACAAAACTAGGATCATATTAAAAGAGCTTTTTCAAAATCTTTAACAGATTTTTCTTTCATTTATTTTGGACCATAATTTTTATGATAGTTGCACTTCAATAAGCACAATAGCATATGACCAAAAATTACTGTTTTTAGATCAAAATCCTCAAACAATTATTTAAAAATTAAAAATATTTGAAAAGTAAGTAGACTTTGTTGAAGATTGATTTTACCATGGAATTCTGTATGCATTTTCTACTTAATTTGTAGGGGTTTTTTTTGTTTGTTTTATTTTTTTCTCCTTTTTGTTTTTCCCACTTTTTTTTCCTTTTGTTTTTTATTATTTTTGATTTTTATTATTTTTGATTTTTATTGAAGGCTAACCACATGGTTATAAAATGTAACTTCATTAAAAAAGAAACAAAAAATAATGATAATAATCAATGCTTTGATTCTTTTATTGCACACTCACTTTTTGTTTTTATATATTAATTTGTGATGTAGATTTTTCATAATTGATTCTTTAATATTTCATTTTCCAGGGTGAATAGAATTTCTCAGTTGATATCTCTTTAATCTTAAAATAATTATAGGAATACTTCTTGTTGATTACTCTAAAATTACGTTCTGTATTGTACATAATGTTTGCATTTTGTATGTAAAGTATTAAGTTAAACATCTAAAGAATTTAAAAACTAATTTTTGCTTATGATTAAGGATTAGTAGATTTGTTTTAAACCTCTTTAAGTATATAATAAAAGTTTAAGTTTGATAAAAGACTTTATTAAAATGAAGGTTATCCATTCTTTAATCTTCAAAATTTAAATATTTTGTTTAAAATTTCTGGAAATGAAAACAAATAAAGGAAGTAAAATATTTAAAACAATGCTTTGTAACAAGAAATCTTCTATTTTGGTTTAATCTTTAAAATCCTAATCAGTTTCTCTCATTTTTATTACTTGCAAATTAGAATAAGTAACTTTAAAAACTTTTTTTTTTTTTTTTAAGATTTTGGAAGCATAAATGAATTAAATTTATCTTTACTATAAAAGCATCCATGGAATAAATATCATATTTAGATGGTGAAATAGGCCTGTAGACAGATTGAAAATAATATTATAGATATATATGTATCATTTCTTGAATTAATACAACAATACTGGATTATGATAATAATAAATCTATTCATATCTTTGATACATATCTTACTCTCCAAATTCATTTTGTATTTTCATTCAGTATTGCATTTTTTCATATAGAGAATTTTAGTATTGCACATTTTATTTTTTTTCATTTTGAGTTCATTTTTCTTTGTTTCTTTTTTATCAACTCCTATGTTTAATTTATATCTGCTAATAAACCCACAAATTTTCTTTTGATCACCCCTCCGCCAACTTTCATTAAAATAAATATATATTTTATTCTATTAATACAGAAAACATTTGTTATGTATGATAATTCTGAATTTTCCTCCTAACAACACTACTGCAGTATTTAATATGTGATGGCTATACAGAAACTTTATTTATACTTAAACACATTCAGTTCAATTGGCTGAGGAGAAAAAGATGATGAAATTTAATTTCCCACCTCCAATTTAATTCTTTCTAAGATTTCAAATTTTCATCGTGAAAGAAATAATCATTTTTCATGATTTAGTTTTTAATTTATTTTCTTTCCATTTGTTTTATATTTTGTAATAAGATGTCTATCCTCTAAGTTTTGATTTTCTTGAATTGATTCCTGGTTAAATTTGTAGTCAAATCATTCTCTTCTCAGCCAAAAAAAACTTGAACGATTTGAATGTGTATAAATGTTTTTATTAGAGGTTTGTTGTTGCCAACTCTTAACCAGTGCTGTCCTCCATAGTATCATCAAATTTGTTTGATTAGATATAAAATATAGAAGTTGCTTAAATCATGAATCTTATTTATTTATTGACCCTAGAGTTTTATTTAAACAATTTATTTTTTTTTTACTATTTACCTTTTTACATGAAATTATAACTTGGCAAATCCATTACCTTTTTGTTTCTTTATTTTTTTCATAGTTTTTTGTGGATTATAAACTATTTTTTTCTTTTCTCTTATTCATTCTACAGTAGGGTTGGTTCTCGGAGTAGTATTGGTGGTTATGCTCGAAGTGAAGCAGAATTAGAGCAAATTATGGATGGACTCCATGAACAAGAGGTAAATAGAGGAAGAATATTGATTTATTTAATTGATAAAATTTATTAATTGACAAAATTTTTGCAGAATTTCTTTCTTTCTTTTTTTTTCTTTTTTTTTTTTTTACTACAGTTTTTTTAAAAAAAAAAAAAAAAAAAAAAACCATCCATTAGTACACAAAGTGCTTGTTGTCAGGTGGATTTTAAAAATCTTCTAAATATTAAGTCCCTTAAATCTTATTTTCTGTTAACATGTTGAAAAATGACAAAAAATTTTTTTTTTTTACAATATCTAAATAAATTAGAAAGTATTTTTATGTCATTAAATGAAATTATTTCAAAACTTATATTGATGCAATTTCTAGAATTAAATTTAAGTAAATCCCTGTTTTTATTGTGATTCTTACAGGAAGAAGACAAGAAAATGCGGAGTTATGCAGTAGTACCACCAATGATGTTGGATGCGAGGGCGCGTAGCGTTAAGTTCATTAACAACAATGGCTTGATTGAAGATCCTATGGCAGAGTTTAAAGAAAGGCAGCACTTGAATATTTGGACTCAACCAGAAAAAATGATTTTTAAAGAAAAATATCTACAACATCCAAAGAATTTCTGTTTAATTGCTTCATTTCTTGAACGGAAGGTATTTGTCTTTTGCTTCTTCCATAACTTAAATAGAATATGAATAAAATTTGTTTTGCTTGTTTACACGTCATACTATTTAAGGTATAATTTTTTTCCATTTTGAAATACTGTTAAAAACTATTAAATAACCATGTATTTTTTTAAACCTCAATACTGGTGTCTTAAGCTGTTTTCTAATTGTAACTAAAAATTGCTTTAAAATGAATCCTGGGCATATTATAACTCACAATGATTATGCATTAATACTTCATTTAAACTACAAGTGCTGCTATAATTAAGCAAAAACCTTTTCTAAATTTATATGTTGACATTTTATGACAAAACCTGAGCCAAAAATTTTTTTTAAAGCCTTTGTAGACTTTTGTACATTTTCATAATCAAAAAATATTTAATTTAATTCTTCTGAAATAATTTTTTTCAGACTGTTGCAGATTGTATATTACATTATTATTTAACTAAAAAAAATGAAAATTTTAAACAATTATTACGGAAGCAGGGTGTCAAAAAAAGAAGAGCCTTTCCTAAACCACAGGTAAATATAAAGATAATCATGAGATTTGTTTTTTACATTTATTCCTATCTAATTATTTGGTTAATTCCAATTATATACACCACAATGTTTCAAGCCATATTCCCTTTGCCTATCTTCAGAAATATTTTCAAAATAGCAAACCAAATATTTTATTCAATCTATGTAAGTTGTGTATTCTCATCCCATAAGCTACAAATGAAAAGTGATGTTTATCTCTTTTTTTTTTTTTTTGTTTTTTTTTTTATGGCCGGCTTTTAGGATTAAACAGGGATTATAGATTGTAAGAATCTTTTTAAGGCGACAATCTTCTAGAATAAATTATCTTTATTCGTGACAAATACTGGGATTAAAATTGACTCCTATCACAAACAAAAAGTTTAAGATCTTAATTGTTATTAAGAGTTTCTTTATAAACCTTTTGAATCTTCTGGTAAATATAATTCTAAAAAATAGAAAACTGGTTGAATTTTATAGAATAATTTTCCAAAAGTATTTGTCTAAATGATCAATCAGAAAACCTTATAATAAATTATGACCTGAGAGATAAGGACAAATCTTTCATATTAATAAAAACTCGGAAATATCTTTGTGAATGAAATTTTAATGATAAAAGGTTCTAAAAATTATAAAAATTAAAATATTGTATTTAATTTTATATAATAAATACTTTTTCTTGAATATATATATATACCTATATACACACACAAATAAATAAATCCTGATTTCTTACAATCTACCATACAACTAAAAAATTATTTCAATTTAATTTTCTAGAGATAAATTTTACCCATCTGTTGTGTCTCCAATAATGTCATTATTTATTATGTTGAAATTTTGATTTTCAAATTAACTCCAATTTCTTATAGCCTTCTGTAAGCAGACCGATTGAACTTAAAGAAGAAGCACCTCCAAAAGACGAGCCTGAGGAAAGTACAAGCACTACCAGCAACAGTAATAGTTGTACAACCAACAGTACAACTACAACAACTTCCACTTCAACAACTAACTGCTCTACAACAACAACAACCACAACAACAACATCAACTTCTAGTAGTAGTAGTAGTAGCAGCAGTAATAGGTAAGACGTTTTTTCTTTACTAAGAACTGCTGCAGTTCAACTTTAAACTCTGGTTAATATTTTTAGGAGACTAGCAGGCTTTATTTTCTCAGAGATCAATGTTTGCTTGGCTACTTTTACTAGAAAAAACATTCAATTAAATGAAAATAAAATAATGAAAATTTGAAATCAAAAAGAATTTAGAAAGCAATTTTAATTATTATCTCTATATGAGTTTCTTTAAAAGTTTAAGAGGTTTGGCTTATTATTCTGATAAATGTAGGCATGTTTGGTGATGAATAGATGAATCCACTATGAAAAGAAAATGAGTAATGATAACAATATCTTAATGACTTGTAAAACCAGATGTAAACCATTTTAATATAATTATATCAACTATAAAAAAAACATTTTTTTAAAGTAAAATTTCATATGTATTGACTACTAATTACAAATATGTCACTGATTCTTAATGAGAAAATATAAAGAATAATAAGAAACCTTTAACTTGTGGTTTAATACAGTATATTCCAAAAGTTGCTGTGCACATATAATTGAAATTATATAGAAAGGTGTATTCCACAGTACTATTTTTCTGCATCAAACAGACAAAAGCTTACAATGACTTTCTAAATGCACTGATATATATAAAATACTATTTCATGATTTCTTTTATTGTAATTTTTTTTATTTATCTATTTTAGTATGAAAAAAGAAACTGATGAAAAAGTATCAGAAGAAATCCTGGAAGATCAAGAGACTAATGTAATTGCTATAGGAACAGACTCTGAAAGTAAGTTTTTTTTTTTTTTATGCAAAATTATTATCAGGAGAATTCTTCGGACAATTGTCATCTTTATTTTTATATTTTTTTTAATTCACGACGTTTCGACCGGGTGAACCTTCGGTCTTCATCGGGTGGGGATGGAATTGGGTTCATGTTTTTTTAATTTTTGATTTTTTATGAAACTATTTTTTAAGGTTAGTATTGCTAATTGCAGTAGATCTTGAAAAGAAATTTAGTTTGTTTGTTTTACGATATATTAATCTTGTTTTTTGCGGGGGGAAGGTTCAATTGTTTAAAATCAATTTTTTTTTGCAATACGAAATATGTGTTTTTTTTAATTTTTTTAATTCATAGTTGGAGAAGCGTAAATATCCAAACCTTTCTCAAGGGCATTATTTTGAATGTGAGTCTGATTCAAAAGTCCACTGTGTCTGTCCATTGTCGACTTTTTTTCGTGGTTATAGTATTTGTATATGGATATTATATTTACTGGGTGAGCACCAACGAAAGTTTGGCACAAGGCCATTTTACGTGCTATAACCCAGGCTTTTTACATTCGGTGTTACCCTTCATCTAGATGAGCTGCCTGAGGCTGCTAAAGGGAAAGTAATTGTTTCGACTGGGATTTGAACTCAGGTAATACGATTCCAGTGCCCGAGCTTTTACCAATGCTCCACCGTCGCTGCTCAAATTTTTAATTTGATATATCTACTTGGTTAAACACCAATCCAAGTTAGGTAAAAGGCCAGGTTTGCATACTTATTTTTATCTTTAGGCTTTTTTATCTTTTGGTGGGTAAACCTAGACAAGTTACTCTTATTGAATTGGCAGTGCTTGTCAACATGGAATCTGTGTTATTCTGACAACTATATGATTCACTCTCACAAGTTAACGAGTCTTAGCTGTCCCAGACAACTCATCGTGAATGGTATTTACCTGGGGTTTTAACTCGTGTCATACAAATCTAGACTCCAAGCTTATACCGCTGCTTCTCTAGCTAGAGTAGTAGGAAGAAGAAGAGTAAAAGTTGCAATAGTCTTCGAAGACAAATGAAATAAAGAATAATAATAATAATATTTTCTAAATGGCAAAAAATATGATATTGTGTTGTTTAAAAAAAAACAAACTAAAAAACGATTAAAATAAGAATTTAAAACATTGATTATAAAGGTGAAAGTGTAAAAATAAAAAAAAATAATACAAAAAATCCCAAATATAAAATTATGCAAAAAAAATAAAATACTTTACAAAAATGAAAAAAAAAAAACTTCTTAAAAAATTCTGACAAGATATCTTGAATATTTAATGCAAAAAGTCGAAATTAAAAAAAAATAAAATTAAAAAAAAAACCTATTTGCATTTTTTGTGTGCATTTGCTTGCATTTTATCAATAAATAAATAAAAACTGACCCCGATCCTGTTAAAGCATTAAATATTAGCAGATTTGTCACATTACTGAAAATAGGCTTCGACTAAGTGACAAGAGATTTTTTCTCAATTTCAACAAAATATGAAATTTCCATCTTTAATGCAAATTAAAATTCTCGAGGTTTGCATAGAAAAAACTGTAAAGATATAATGACAAAAAAGTCTCAGAATACAGGAGTATAAAAAGTTACTATGCACTAAAGTATTTTAACAAAGATTAATAACAAATAATTTTATATTAAAACATGTAGAAAAATACAATTTTACCCTTCCATAATAAATATATATATATATATATATATATGTATATATATAAATAAATTTTAAACAC
>JAUZSX010000035.1:349639-370470 GCA_034780655.1 Idiosepius hallami
TATGCCTCCACACCTAAATCTTCAAGATTTTTTGGTTTATTATACTATTATTGATATATAAAATTTTGCCTTGAAAAGTCCTTGAAAATGGATATTGGAAATCTGTAGGAACCCTGTATAACTTAATGCTTTTTAGCCATAGGAATATTTTAAGGTATTCAAAGATGATTTAGAATAATAGGTACTTGAAATTGAAAAAATATATGCGCTTTTTATGATAACTTGTCAAAAAAAAAAATTGAATTAAATTTTTAATCTGTAGCAAAATAAGTTGAGTGGTTCATTTTATGACTTAGCATGTCGCATTCTGTGAAATTTTCTGTCAAGTCACATATGTCATTTATTTCCAATCAAGTATTATGACTTTCAAAAAGTTTTTAACTCTCACATCATAAATTTTTATTAAACAGTTGCTTTCTTTATTCAATTTCTAGTTAGATGATATTTAGTGTAAATACAGGTAGCTACTCTAAAATATTCTCCATAAAATAGCACTTTTATCAAGATCCTTTTTTTAGTATTTAAAAAAACATTTTACGATTAAATTCAAGGATTTATCTTGTTAGAATTTTTTAAAACCAAATATTCTACTGTCAAACTTCTTTTTGTGAAAGAAAAGAATAAGTGACAAAATGTACTTTTTTAATAGTATTTTTTTAATTAAATTGAATCAGTACATTAAGTTTATCAGTTCTTAAATTTTTAGAAATTTAAATAGTCTTTATATAATTTTTTACTAACTTGTTTATTTTGTATGTAATTATTAGTAATAAAATCAAAATATTTTATTTAGTTGTGATTATTTTCTTAAAAATTTGGATGTAAGAAAAATATTATATGAAGGAGCATACAAAATCATTTTTTAGTCTTTTACTCCAAAAATTTAGATGAATATTTTTTAATTAAAGTAGATAGCATTCTCGATATAACAATTATTTTTTACAAATGTAAATGCAATATTTAATTGTTATCATATGCTATTTGTAGAAGTGGTTGAAACATCTCGATGGACTGAAGAGGAAATGGAGGTTGCTAAACAAGGTAAGCTGGTTTTACTATTGTCATTTTAAAGACTAGATTAAATGGAACTATATTAAACTGTTTGCATGTTAGTATGGCTATATTTGTTTAGTGATGGTTGTTGCATGGTTTTTATTTTTAATCTCAGGATATTGTTTCTGTAAAGATTTAACAAAAGTAATTTTCATTTTTGTTAAGAAGTATCATTAAAATGTTACTTAAATTTTTTTAACTTTCAACCAAAATTGCATGCAATATTTTTTTCAATAAGCAAAACTAAAGAGAAAATATTTATGTTGTACAATTTTACTTCTCATTGACTTTCTTTTTAAATTCTTTCTAAATATCAATCTTCAATTAAATGTTGTCTTTTGTTATCAAAAGAACAAATGAGTGAGTAAATGTAAAAATTGACGTGAATGTTTGTTTTGACAAGTATATTTGTTGATCCACATCCTCCTCATCCTCTTCCTTTTCCTTGACCAGTTGGAAAATCAATTTGTAAGGTAAATGGTTTGTTCAGGTTTATTGAATTTATGTTTGTCTGATGATTTTAAAATTTGATCATTTAAATGAATTCAGTAAAAAAAAAAAAAAAAATTAAAGCAATACTCCATGTGTTAGAATAAAAGTATTCAATTCACTCAAATCTTTGAAAAATGAATTTCTAAAAATCTCAAATTGAATTTGTGATGTCTACAAATTGTTACACTGAAACAATCCTCATTTATGGATCTAACAAGGGAGCATGCCTATTGATCACACCACCAACCTGATTATGGAATAATCAATTATGACCATTGAAAATGTTTTATAAAATGTCATTATCTGACTTATCGTTGCAAGTAGCTAAATCTATTTTGATGTCAGAGGTTAGGTTTGCATTTTTGCTTTTCATAAGCACATTGTATGTATACACACTATATATATATTTCTATATATAATGTGTGTCCCTTCTTTCTTGTGTGTTTTGTACATTTGTTTGTTTTTCAGCCACATGATCTACCTGTCTGGATAAGTGAAGAAATTACTTGACTTTAATGAGATAACATTTTGGTTTGTAAAAACATTTTACACTACACAAAATGTTTGCTGAAAAAAAATTCAATACAACAAATAATATACCAGAAATAAAATTTGAAGAAAACCACTTTTGATAAAACTGACTTCATTTCAAGCTTGTCTCAGTTTCTTTAATTTTTGATTGTTACATGGGTCAGTTAAGCAGGAAACCAACAACACCCCTCCTCATCCTCCATTCTCACCCTCTATAGAATAAATACAACAGTCAAAGAATATGAGAAAATCTTGACAAATTTGTCTTGTACCATAGTTCTTCACAAGTGACCCCAATTCTTTTTGAAGGTTTGCGGGAACATGGCAGAGACTGGGCAGCTATTGCAGGTTTAGTTGGAACTAAGACAGAAGCCCAGTGCAAAAATTTTTATTTCAACTATAAGCGGAAGTTGAAGTTGGAAGTAATCTTACAAGAGCATCATAAAGAAAAGGTATGTGTTCAGGAAGTTTATCTGAATTATTTGACAACAAATATAAAAAGGAATATTATTTACAATTTAGTGCTTATATTTCTATTTGTATTTATCAATTAGCAAAAACAAAATTTTACCTTAGGCAACAAGTTTTAAAACAATATGTTTTATTGATTCAACTATTAAACTATCCTGAAAGAAATTTTATTATTTTTATTGATAATTCATATATTGTTTATCTTATTTTTTATAACAGATAACTATTTTACGAGGGTAAATCAAAAAGTTCTGAGACAAATTGAAGAAAAACTTTTATTTATGGAGGTGGTAAAACTATTTTTCTACATGGATCAACTTAACTCAGTACAATGCAAGCAATGTTTTTTTCAAGAAATTCCTTCTTGATAAAATTTTGTTGCTCTATTTTCAATCAGGTTGAGTTAGTCATTTGTCTTAGAACTTTTGGATTTACCCTTGTAAGTTAAAAATTTCAAATAATCAAATAAAATGTTATTGAATATAATTTTGATTAAGAAAAGAAATAACGGACATATATGATCCGTTTTTTAAAACGTAATACAAAAGTTTTCATCGTTATTATAAACAACTGAACTGAAGAACTACAACCTTCAGAGGGTAATTTGAACATCTTACTTGTTCTATTACACATTCTGTTTGTGATTTTAGTCTTAAGATTAATTCATTTCGAATATTTGTTGTCAATTTTTGGATGTAAACCTAATAAAATCAATCAATAATTGAAGTTATGGCCCCTTTCTTAATTGCTTAAAATTCTGACAAAATATTCCTAGAATTGGGTATAGTTGACTTAAACATACTTCGATTAAGACTTCCTTTTCATGTTTTCTCCACTCTTAGCAATCTGGTACTCAACGGACAAGAACAGTATCTGTAGCATCCACGATAACAACTCAGTCGGAAGAGGATGATGTCTCATCAAGTGGAGATGAAAATCAAGATGATGATTCTGATACGGCGAGTGCCCCAAGCCCTCTCCCAATCAGGCAACAAAATACTGATCCAAGTTAGCACACTGTCTATGCTTATATGTATACAACATATTTCAAAGATATTTTTAAATCTAAATTTTTATTGATATTCAAATGTATTCTACCTCTGACATTTTATCTCTCTTTATATCTATCTATTGATATATATATATATATATTTATATATATATATATAATAAAATCAAAATATATTTTTTATGTACATAAATTGGTAGCTTTTGAGTTCTTAATTTTGTTCGATCAAAACAACCCAATATGTTTTTGTGAATATATTTATTTTTTATTTTTTTAGAAATTGTGAATTTTGTTTTATTTTTTCTTTAGAATCTGGATGAATTTGTGATATTCAGTGTCTTTTCAATTTTTTTTTCTCTTTTACTCTTTCATTTCTGTTTGTTTCTAGACTTTTGAAAATGAGCAGAAAACCTGTTTTTCTCAAATATTCAATTAACAAAATTTTGTACTCTCTTTTGAAAGTGAAAAAAAAACACGTCTTTCAAATGGTCTAATTGAATGGTTAAAATATGGGTGATCAATAGGCAAATTTGTTTGTGATAAAAGAAAGCAAGTGGGGAAACCGAGACAAAATGTGGATTGTATATATTAATGACATGTTTTGATTCTGTACTGAATTCTATTGAATACATTGTTGTATTTTTTAGATTTTAAACAATTGTTAACTTGATATATAATGTGCATGTCTATCGAATGGTTTTCTCAAATTTCTATACTTTTAAATTTATACTCCTTTCTATATTTTAGTGAATCAAAAAGAGCAAGGTACCGAATCTGAAAACCAAGATAGAGGATGTAGTGATAATGCTGAACACCTATCAACACTTGGTCCTGATAACAACTTAACCAGCAACAAACCTCTGAGTGACTCCCAAAGCAGCCTCCGTAGCATTGCTGATAATGATAGCAGTGCTACGATGAGTGCTGATGAAAGCTCTCACCAGGATCCTGGTAACCTACCTATCTCCACGCCTACAACATCCATTTCGCGAACAGATACACCAACAATTATCAGTGAGAGGCCTTTGTCATCGTCCAACTTGCTACCAGCTTCAGTGACTTATAACGTACCTACGATGCAACCAGAGCAGACTCTTTTGAAGGAACCACGGCCTGCATCTGAAGGTGTGGATCTTTCTCATAGCCATGGCTTTTCTCCTTTTCTCTTGACACCTCAACAGTCACCACATCGACCAGCAAGTGCTGTGTCTGAACCTGGGCGGCCAATTAGCTCTCCACGACCCCAATCAGCTGGCCCAGCATCAATGGAGAAAAGCTACTTAGGCCTACATCATGATCATGAACAACAGACTGTCCTCAGAGATAGCAGTGGTCCCGGCGGGAGCAGCAGCAGTAATAGCCTCTCTGGCAACTGTACACAACAAGACCCCAAGAAACAAAAGCCTGCTTGTGTCAGAGATCTCATTCACTCAGCCATTGAGAGAAACTTGAGCCGAGGAGAAAGCAACCCTGAATCCACTCTAAACAGTAAGTAAAACATTTAGTTGAGAAAAAATAAATTTGTAATATTATATACAGGTTAAATCCAGTTAAGTAAGAAATAGAAAACATAAAAAAGTTATTATTTCATGAATTTATTTTAGTTTTTTTTTTTTTTCATGAGATCTAATCAGAAAATGATACTTAATATATCAATTTCATTGATTATTCTATTAGATAGTAAGGCCTTTAAAAAAAAAAAAAGAGAAACCTAATATTATCTTTAAAGCTGTGTAATTAAACTAAATTGTAGTCTTGTGTTAATTTTGTTTTCCAGAAAAATGATCAATAACAATTTATAATCTAAAAAATTCTGCATTATATGGATCATTATAAACGATATAATTCATTAGTGTGTATTTTGGATTAATGAGATATCCTTAATTTGTATTAATGTTTTTATGACAATTTTTACTAAGACTTTTCTGTATCTCTTTCAGATTCATTTGATTGTTTGTGAAAATAGTAATTAATTTTTTTTAATTGGCATTTTCCATATTGTGACAAATAATAAAAAATTTTAATTGGCCTTATATTTTTTTAACAATTATCTTTGTTTGGTCAATAAAATCAGTAAAAAATCAAGTTTTTGTTCCCTAATTCAATTATGGAGAGTTAACTAAGGAAAAAAGAACCCATTTAAGAACTCTGATTTATATTTGATAGACCAGTGATATGACTGAGTTAAATGCTTCTTAAATGACATTAAAGGTCTTGGTGCCCTAAAAAAAAATAATAAATAAATCCATATTTTATCCTTTAAAAAAAAAAAAAAAAAAGAAAAAAAAAACTTTAGTAAGATGCCCATAATTACTTTTAAAATACATTGAACTTTTAAGCAATACTTGTATTTTCTAGTTTTTGGCAGATTTTTTTTTCTACAAGTTGACTTCTACAATAAATTGCAATTCTTCTAAATAACTTGAAAACCCTATAGATGTAACATTTAATTAAGATATGTCTAGAATGTGTGTTTGTATGTATAGTGTCTTTCCTTTAGATTTTTAAACAGATATTTTATTTGTAAAGTGGATGTTCACAACTGAGATTTTTTTTCTTTTTTTAGTTTTTCTTAATCTTCAATTCTTTTTTTTTTTTTTTTTTGTTCCAGAACCTATCCTGTCTGAAAGTCCTTTGATGGTTGGTAGGAAGCCCGTGCTTTCTAGTATTGGTCATAATATGCCACAGGACCTCCGAAAAGAGAGGAGGCTGGAACAAAACCCATACGTGTTTCCAGAGATTAATTACAGAGGTATCACTGCACGAGATATGCATGATCCACGTGAAATGCGTGATTTTGTTGAAATTCAGGATTTATCTCGACGTCCTATTGACTATCATGACAAAACTCAGAAAGCCTACAAAGGAGATCCACGTGATTTTCAACGGACTTTGGATTCCCACTTGAGGCCTGAAGAATCTCAAAGAAAAATGGGTCTCCCTCCCCCTGCCCATTCCCATCATACCACCACATCCAACCTCCACCCATCACAAGCAGACGAACCTATGCAACTCAAGTCCCATAAAACTCGAGTCAAGTCTCCTTCAATGTATCATCCTGAACAGCCACAGGCAATGTCACCAATCATCCGACCCGGGCCCCCAACATCTAGCTCTCCTTATAATTCACATGTAGGAGCTATGGAATTTCAAAACCGGAATCAAATCATTCCTCGTATACCACCTCCACCACCACTGATCAATTCCAAAATCTCTCCAAAGCTCCCTAAATCACCACCAGTCAGTTCGCACCTAGCTCCTCCTCCAACAGGATCTATAACTCATGGGACACCTGTTAGTCATGCAGTAACATCGACATCAGGTGGTACCCATCCCAGCAACTCTGTCTTGGCACCACATCGAATAGACATCAGTCACCGGCAGCAGACCCCACCTCAGGGATCTATAACAAGGGGAACTCCACGGAACAGAGAACCAGGGACTGGAAGGGGAACCCCTGTTGGCCACGAAACTAGTATACCCAGAGTTTCTCCAGTTATGGATCCCATGCTGGGACGCGGAGGTATGGTGTATGAGCCTGGGATGAGGCAAGGAATCATTTATGAGCGTCCAACTGTGTTTGAAAAACTTTCTGGCCCACCATTCTATCCTTATGTATACCCGGATTTGAATTCTCCAATTCGTACTTCCAGGCAAACAATAATGAGCGACTTTGTTACTGCTCAACAGATGCCTCGGAGGGGAGCAACCCCTTCTGACAAAGATGAGCGGCAGTCACCAAGGGGTCGTGAAAGCACCCCAAAAAACTACAGTTCAATCCCTGAAAACCAAAGAATGTCATCTCCAGCTATGCCACCATACATTTCCCCATCACATAGTATAATCTATGTATCTCAATCTAGCATGAACAATTTAGTCCCTGATCGCATCAATCGGAACTCTCCACTTCCATCCCAAAATACTCCGTCCCCGAGGGAGGACAAAGTCATCACTCCTGTGTCCACTCCTTGGTCAAGCAATCCAGCTAAACCTCAGTTGTCTGTCCACAGCTCAACAAATGTTCCAATGGAACAGTCACGTTATGCACAGTCTCCTCCTCGGCCTAGTATTGTCAAAGGTACTGGCCGACAAAGACCAGACAGTAGTGGACATTTACCTGATAGCACAACAAAAGCTTCTTCCCCTAGACCCGAAGGACACATGTCACTTTATTCTCAACCTGTAAACTCTCAACCTATAACCATTTCTGGTGATCCACCACACAGAGATGGACCTGTGAAAGATCCAGATATTATATCCAAAGAGCGAGAGAAAGAATGGGAAAGAGATCGGTATGACAAAGAATATGAAAAAATTGATCTTGACCAGAGACAGGGGCACGAGTATGGGCGGACTTTAATAACAAATAAACCTGAAATTGAAAACCTGTCACAACCGCCTCCCAGTCATGAGCGGCCTACTTATTCCACTCCTTCAAGGCATGGAACGCCATCGGGAATTAGAGACCAAGACCAAAACCGACCAATTCCTATAGATTTAGATCGAAGGCCAGATTCATCAAAGACTCCTGATTCTCAGGATTCTCAGCACTATCGAGGTGGGGATTCAGAAATTATCCGGCCACACAGGTCGCCAGCCAACGGAGATGCCTCCCCTAATTTATTAAAATCCCTAAAAAACGATAACATTCCTTCCTCAAATTCTGATTCCGAACGTGGTGGTGATGACGACCAACCACGGACTGTGACGGCTGCCTATTTAATAGATGCTATTATCATCAACCAAATTCACAAAGGAAATGAAGAAGGCCACGGTGATTCAAAGTCTAGGGATGATTTAAAAGAAGTAGGGAGTAGAGCATCATCTGAATTATGGCCAGCAGAGGCAAGGGTGATTCAATCAAGGGAGCCTTCGTCTCGAGAGCACGTGGTACGAGAACTGACTCAACGAGAACACTCTAGCCGAGATTTGCCACCGCGAGAGCAATCATCTCGGGAATCCTCCTCCCCGGCTGTCATTAATGTTGACCAGGCTGCTTCACCCACATTCACAAAGCGGAAAGGTTATTGTAAATATCAGCAAGAGAAAGAAGACAGTGCCGACAAACCTCTCCTCTATCCTTCTCCTCATCCCTCTCCAGGTCCACAAAATATTGGACCCAACTCTGGAGGGGGGAGTGGAGGGGGCAGCAGCAGTGGTATTGGTGGTAGCAGTAACAGCAATAGTAGCAGCAGTGGAGGTGGTGGTGGTAGTGGTGGAGGAGGAGGTGGTGGTGGTGGTGGCAGTAATGGTAATGGAGGTGGCAACCACACTCCACAACCGCATCAAGGTGGTCCTACGACTCAGTCAGCCAGCACAACCTGTGGAGCTAGTAGTGGGAGTGCTAGTGGCACCCCTGGAGACAAAGACAAACCTGGTTCGGGTACAGGAAATTCTAAATCTCCTGGCCCACCAGGCTCGAACAAAGCTATAACGCTTGGTGAGCATATTGATGCTATCATAACACAGGACTACAGCAATCGTAGATTTTATCAAAAAGGTGGTGGACTTCTAAGTCAGATCAATGGAACTAGCAGTAAATCTCCATGTAAGTATACTACTTTGTAGTTTTTCAGGTTGATCTCCATTTGTTTAAAAAAAAAAAAAACTCGGCTTTTGTATTCAACCAAGTCTATATTTTGAGAAGTGAAGAAAATTATTCTAAACTTAGTAATAACAAAATTAATAGAACCACAGTTGAAATTCACTGTTTCTTCAAATTACTATTTCAATACAGGGTGATTAGCAATTTGTTTTTACAGCAGGTTTTAGCACACATGAAAGATGTATTCTTTCCTTTTGATAAATTCTTGTGACAATTTCCCGCAATGCTTCAATTTCACCCCTCTTTAGCATTAAACTATATATGATAATAGATAATTCTAATTCAGAATTTTCTTGTAGCCTGTTTTACACTAACAAGTACAAAGTTTTAACAAGCTTGCATTTGTTAAAGAAGAGATTTTTTTTAAAAAGGTGGAAATCTCTGTTTTAGATAAAAGCCTTGAAAGTAAGATGAAAACACATTTTTATTCATTGAAGCATTATATAATTTTATTTTTGGTTTTGATATCATTATTTACATGTCATATGACAAAGTTTAAAAGTCTAAGTATTTCTTCTCTATGTGAAGTTCTTTCATTTTCAGTGGAATAAGTAGTTTCAATTTTGAAAACTACCTTGGTTGAATCTCAAAGTGCTTGTTTGCTGAAAGATCTTTGAGTAAATTAATTTTGAACAACTGGAAATCAACCTTCTTTTTTCTGGTTTGGTGTTTTTGTTTGTTATGCCTTTTTACAAAAATATCAGTACACAGAAATTTTTTAAACTATTGATCCCAGTTAACCTACACAGCTATTATTTTTTTTCAAATTTCACACTTCATACAAGTGACAAGGCTACACCTCATTGCAATTTTGTCACCATTTTGTGTTTTGTGTAAAAAAGAAAAAAAAATTAGTTCTGTTTTCTGCTCATTTTGATATAATTTTCTATTTGAGCAAGAAAAACAATTTAATCATCTTATGAATACTGTGTGATTCCTTAGATTAGTAAAAAAATAAATAAAATAAAGTGCTGTTTTAATATGAAATCCTTTTCAAATGCAATAAAATAACAATAAAAAAAGTAATGGGTG
The DNA here is from genome assembly GCA_034780655.1 of Idiosepius hallami. Taxonomy (NCBI): domain Eukaryota; kingdom Metazoa; phylum Mollusca; class Cephalopoda; family Idiosepiidae; genus Idiosepius; species Idiosepius hallami. Next base: position 359,833 of record JAUZSX010000035.1, read on the forward strand.
AATGAATAAAGCTTTTATCATGTAACATACAGACAGCTTTACAGATGAGTATTTATTGCACTCTGGCTTTATTTAGTTATTAGAACCTATTTCTTATTAGGATTTACTGTATTCATTATCATAAGAAATCCAACTGAAATTTAAATCTAAAATCTAAACAACTATATTATTTTGATAAAGTAATATCTTTATTCAATTGAGTATATCCTAATTCAAAAAATGACCTTCTATTGGTTTCCAATATTCTTCTAATCTTACTTTTAGAAGGCAATAAATATATCTCACCTTTTACATCTTAGCTGTCTATTTTTCCTTACATTTTGAAATCAACATATGCATTTGATCCTTGTTGTAAAAAATAAACAATTTCTATTATTATTTTTTACATTGTATAGATGATAGGGCTTAATCAGGTATATCTGATTAATGGTTAACTTTTAACTGATAAATAATCCTGACCCTTGCTTTATGCAATTTATCAATATTTCTAAGGGCAGTTATGTCATATAGTTTAGATTAAACTTTATGTAAGGTCAATCATACTATCCATAATCTAGTAATACTTGAACATCTTCCTGGTGGTAGTAATGAAAGTATCCCCAATACATTTAAGCGACAATCATGACTTTTGTGATGTTGATCTATAATGCAATTTCCTCTGAGTATTCTATGTATACATGGCCAATACTAGTGGCAATGGTGATCTTATCTGTCTCTATTCTTGTTTAAATGTGCTTGTATATAGCAATCCCCTAATTACATTATCATATGGAAAGTCAATATCTTTATCAGATTATCTATTGATAGACAAGTGTATTCTCCAGGTAAGGAATTAGCACCCAATGAATACTTTACCTCGGTTAATCTCAATACTTAATTATGAATATACTTTGTAGATGTAGATTTACCTTCTGATTGGAACTAATGAGTCTATAATTAATTTTTTTAAACATTAGTAAAAGAATAATGTTTTAAATGTCTAGAAATTGTAGTGAGCAAAAGTTATGGTTATACATAATAATAGTGTTAAAATATGTAGCTATACCATTTTTAGAAAACCATTAGGTGTATAAGTTTCCTAATGTTTGCATATACTCCAGTAGTTATAGGTATTTGGTAACAACCATCTAAAGGTTTAATCTTAATTTTTGATGAAAATAAATGGATAACTAGGCATAACTTAACATTTCCCTCACTAATTGTTATCAAAATAAAAACAGTCTACTCTTATGAGTTGATGTTTTGGTTTGTGCTTCTAAAATGTATCTTGAAACACACAAAAATTGCAGGTGAACATATTAGCCAAAATGTATATATAACAATAAAGATGACGGTAATAATCCCAATATTGTAAGTAATAGAAGCTGTTAAACCTCCTCTTAATTCAGAGAAATAGAGGTAAATCAAGTACTAATTATTTCTTGTGTAATGATTATAATTATTCAAGGGTTGCAAAATCGTCAATTTTTTATCTTAAAAATAGCTGTTTTTATTGGATTAAACATATTTTAGACAATAATTTAAAATAAGGCCAATCTGACCAACTCAAAATACAGAAGTACACATTTTGTATTACTTTTCAATGGTATTGAATGAACAAGTATTACATTGAAAATGATAGGTAATTCCTACAGATCACTACAAAAATTGAAAAAAAGTTTTGTTTTTGTCATTTGTTATCTGACCACACTAGTGTGTTAGAAACATCTAGAAACAATAACTTCTGTAAAATTACTAGATAAATAAAAATAAGATTAAAAAAATTTCTGACATGTATAATAAAATCTGCATAAAATAATATGAATTAATAAATAGAATTGGATAACTTTAGTTCTAAAAAATAAGATCACTACTGTTTGATTTTCAATTAAAGAGCTTGTTACATGGAGTATTTATGTTATAATTTGAAGCATTAAGATTCAGATCTGGTTGACCTGTAAAGAAAACATCTTACCATTTTTTTTATTATAGACATGTCAATATTTTGTTTTAGTCAACTAGTTATAATGCTAACTTCTAATTTATTTTTAATCAATTGAAATAATGTATTTAAGTAATAAATTCTTTCATTAATTGGTTAATGAAATTAGAAATTGGTTATAAATTAAAAATCTAAATTTATTCAGTTACTAAAATGGTAAATCAAAAAGTATCAAAAGTCAGCTTCAAATGTAATGATTATTTCAAGCACAAAATATAATCACTCATTCTTATACTTTCACAAAAATTTGAGAATAATTATGAATATTTGTTTTACATTACTATTTATGAAATATAGTTACTTATTATCATGGACTAATTAGAACAACACTTAACACTGGCTCATTGAAATATGAACAAAAATTAAAAGGTTTTTTTTAATTTTCTAAATCTTTTTAATCTATCATCAAAATTGTTATTTGTTTCAATTTTAATATTGCAATATTTTTCTATTTTCTTTGTGCATCAATACATTTCTGATTGATTATTTACTATTATAATCTCTTAAGTTGATGTAAAATTTTCTGATATCTAATAAGTCAGGGATTTGTGCTTGCAAAATACATCTTCATTGCTTGCAACACACCATAACTATGTTTATTAAAATATTCAGGTTAAGAAATGTTTGTCATGGATGATTACTAGTTTTAAGGGTTTTTTTTTCTTCCCCTGTCAAATATTTTATCCTGTTTATTTAGTAAGTTATTATCAGATCTGAATTCATATTTTAACTTTAAATGTATTACAATTCATTATTATTTGTATTTAGACAAATAGAATTATTTATTTTTCAATTTTGTTTTGTTTTGATTTTTTTTATTTGTAATTCATGTTTTGTTTGTTTTTATCTTCTTTCTCTTCAAATCATAAACAATTATAGAACTATTTTATTTCAAGATAAATTCATATTTTTATCAGTTAATTCTATTATTACATCCATTTGTTTTTTAAGTTTACTGACTTGTACATTATTATTTACTATAAAATTTATATACTTAATATGTTATGTATATTGCATTATATAACTTTGAAAACAAATGGATGTATTAATCTATTTTAGTAATACAAGAAAGAAGTCTAAACTAGATCAGTTTCTAGGGGTGACTGGTTTAGTTTCACTTATTTCCAATTTTTAGAATTTGTTTTTTTAATAAAAGAATTGTTTGCCCTTAGATATTTTCTAATTTGTCACACATCAGAGTATTTTAAGCTTCTAAAAATATTTTTGCATAAAATTCACTTAGTATAGGCTGCATCTATTTAAATGTATGAATTAAATGATAGTGATTAATAGCAATGAAATGGAGGGTTTTAGAATCACTAATTTTTTTTTAAATGCGTATAAACTAATATCATTTAAGTTCACAAATATTTTTCTTAAAATTTTTATAAATTAGTTGAAAAAGTAGTTGTGGGTAATGATGAGATTTATATTTTTAACAAGAGAATGTTAGTTTTTGTGAGATTATCAAGCTGATTAACATTTGAACTCTTACCACAATGCCACAGCCATTATGTCAAACTTCAACTATAAAATCAACCCTGAATATTTGTATTCTGTAAGTAGCATTGAAATTTACCTCTTGAAAATTTCTTTGAGATTAGACTCCCTCATTATGTTTATTAGATTATATCTGTGTGTGTGTTATATATATATATATATATATATATATATATATATATATATATATTTAGAGAAAAAAAATTGTTTCGTCATAGTAAGAAATGCAAAATTCTTTGTGCTATTATTCACTGATTAATAGTATATTAAGTATTGGATTTTGTTAACTGAGCTTACATTTTGAAAGGATTATTTAAAATAAAGAAATATAAAAACTTTAAATGGAAATGGGTATTTTCAATTTTTTGTATTTATTTTTACAATTATCAGTTTAAAAACATGAGATACTCTACTAATTTTTATGTTTAACAAACACACACACACACAGATAGATAGATAAATCAGATTGCCGTGGTTGTATAAGACCTACATTCTGTAGCACTTTCAAAAATGAAACCACAATGGATATTTAAAAAGAATAAAATAGACCACTAAAATTTACATATGTACGGTAATGCTTTTCTATATAGTAAGCGTTTGTAACTACCTTAGAGAAAAGGTTTAGAAATGAATTTTAAAGCTGGGCAATACTTTTAGTATGCATATATACAGTTCTAATGTTGATGGCACTAAAAAGTTGAACAGGTTTTGTAAAATTAGAAGCTCATTTCTAATTTTATTTGGTCTTGTTGATTCTGATATGATTCACTGATCTTTTGACCTTTAGAGAGGTTTTTTTCTTTACCTTTTAATTTTAATTGAGTAGGTTAATTCATACAGACCACACTTGCAAGTACAAGCTAACTGATTATAGATATGCACAAATCTAGTAGCTTTTCATTGTGCAAGATTCAGAAATGTAATGCTGATACAAATTTTGAGGAAAAAAAAAGAATAAAAAAACTTTGGATTAGTCTTTATCAAAGGCATTAAATTTATATCCATAAATTAATTTTGGCTTGACTGCTCTGTCAATTAAATGAGAAAGAAAGAAAGAATTGTTTATTTTTCTGTTTGCCACAAATGGTGACTTATTTTGCAATTTATCACTAATCAAACTACTATTCCTCTCCAACCTTTGCATATTTACCCAAAATACACCACAACTTTTTATCATCATTTTGAACATTTCCAAATCTAAATTTTAAAAAGTTTTTCAGACAATACTTACATTAATTTTCTTTAGGATTTTTTTTCTATCAAGACCAAAGTTGGTGTATCAAAAGAATAAAATAAAATGAAAATACAAGATTGTTTAGGCAAATGAAGAGAGAGAAGTATTCTGATTTTGGACAGAAATGCCCAAAAAAAAGTGTTATTAATTTTTTTTGAATGACAGAAACTAAAATTTCCTTCGCTTTATTTAGTTTCTGTCCACCCTTCTACAGCCCCGGCTGGCAGTTTAGCTGCTAACATGTCTGCTGTGATCAATAACGAGTATGCTATATCAGGACCAATGAAGTCACCATCACACCAACCCCCCCAAATTGGACAAGTGGCGGTAGAGCCTGGTTATTCACAAGGAGGAGGAGGAGGAGGACCTGAAGTGATGCGGATACACTCTGGTTTTAGCCAGAGTGCACATTCTCAGTCAGGTTATAATTGGAAACAAAAGAGAATGCAACAACACCAGGTGAGGATCACAGTAGCACTGATTAAAAATCTATGAATATGCATAAACACTAATTAAATCTTATAATTTGATGATGTTGATAAAATTATTATGGAATTCTTATAACTCATTCAGTTTGAGATTGTATCCCTATTTATCATTGAATGTCAAGGGAGAAAATAATCTCCTGTAGTCTACCAAGGTATAAAGCACAAAATGATAATCTTGCTTTATACAAATTTTAAAATGACTCCTTATTAATAAAAAATGTATATCAGTGTTAATGTGTCCTCACATATAGGACCTCAAGTTTATTCATACTGGAAGAGAAAAGAATGATTTGAAATTCCAACTATGGATCAATTGAAGCTTAATTAAAATATTGTTCTATAAATGTTTGCTCATTTTGTCCAATCAATGTATGATGTATTTTGAAACTGAGCATTTTGACTATTTAATGAATTATCAAGAGAAAAATAAATTTAAAAAAAAAACATTTTTTATTAATTGATATGTTTAGAGCTGGTTATGTTGTTCACAAGATTGTTCAGAGGTCTATACCACTGAAATAACTTTGCACCACTTAAAGTATGCAATTTTAACAGAATTGTTTTTAAAAGTATGTACTGCACTTTCTTATGAAATTGAATAAGAAAATGTTGTGCAAAAGAATATTTCTTGGTTTCTTTATTTTCTAAGATATGAAAAATAAAAACCATGAAGTAATAATTAAATAAGTTGATCATGTTTATTGTGTTTAACTATTACAATTGATGGCTTATGTTCACTTGGTCATTTGTCATTTCTTTTCAGGCAGTGACTATTTTAGGGTTGATTACATTAAGGAGTTTTACATCACTTTGTAACGTCTACATCTTTACAACATGATGTTGGTGTTTTTAATTAATCTCTCTTACACACAATGAATTGAATTAAGCTTTCAAAGAAATATTTTAATCTGAGTTGCTATATAAATAATTTCATTTATTTAAAACGAGTTAGGGAATATTGCCATTCTCTTTAATTACAAAATACTGCTTATCCAACTTATATCAAGCAAATAAAAAAAGAACTAGCAACAGTGTGGTGAGTATGTTTTTGTTGGTTTAAAAGGGGGTGAGTAACAATAACAACACCACAAACTATCTTCAAAATTAATCAAATTGATTATAGAATATATATTTTGTGAAAACTGAATGCAAAATATTTTTTTTTCTATTTATAAATGTTCTTTAGAAAATATGGTTAATAGCTACTTGTTATTATAGCATGCTTTAGATTTTAGGACATTGCTATTGATTATTTGTTCACTTTTCAGGAGGCTGAGTTGCATCAGCAGCAAGTAGCTACTTCCACAAGTCAACCTCCTCCACCTCCTATGGAAAGCAGCATGGGTCAAATTCCTAGATTGCTTCATTCTAATCCCAGCCCAGAAGAGTATGAAATTGTGCAAGACGATATAAACTGGATTCGTCCAGAACAGACTCATTCACCACAAAATCGAATGCCACATGTTGGTGGTATTAAAATTGAACCAATCTCACCTCCAGGTAAGTGATCTAAAAGATTTTAATGACTTCAATTTAATAAAGAAATTGGACCAATTGGAAGGTAAATATTCATACTAATTAACATTTTAATTCACCTGACTAGATAAATAGATGATATTTTAGGACCTTAAATCATGAAAAAATATATATATATATAAAACATGGTTTTTTGAAAATTTGATTTCTCTATTAGTATTTTTCAAAACTTGATGGTTAATCTTCTTATTCAATGGAAAATAATTATGCATCTCAACCTACCAATCTATTTTTCTATACATTAAGGATATATTAAAAGGTTATGAATTAAAAGCTTCTATATATTAAATAAATCTATTAATTGAAATGTATTTTTTAGTTTAATTCTTAAATATTTACATTTAATATTCTTGCTTAAATAAAAGACTCCCTACTTAAAATATGATTAAATATATCCATTCAAGAATATATATTTCTGTGGTTATTTGCTTTCATAATTAGATTTTTAATTATTTTCTAATGTTTTTAAACATTTTCTGAATTTCATTTCTTTTATCTTTCCTTTATAAAGAATCTATTGTTTACAGCTCTTGAGAACTTTTGCAACATCACTTATAATTTTCAAAATTTATATGGCTATGTTATTTTTTAATTTTATTAGATGGCTAATTAGAGAAAATGGACATTTTTTTTCTAGATTTTTGCCAATAGATTGATATGGTAAAATAGAATCTTTCTTGATTTTTCTTCTGAATATTTTAATGAATTAATATTCGTCATATTTTCTGGATCTTGGTTTTTTTTGTTTTTTTTACTTTGTCTTCATTTGAATTTTCAATCCTTAATATATGAACCTATGGAAATATTTTTCATTGTATTTATATGAACAGTTTCTACTTCAGTGGTTTTTATCCTCTTGCTTGCAATATTCTATCATTGTCATCAAGCACAACATTTACATAGAATGGCTGAAGCTATTTTGAATCATATCAATAGCATTTTTATACTTTCAAAATAACATTGCCATCGCATTATAATGAAAGTTTGTAATATTCATTTAGATTTTTATCTCTAAAACAAATATTATCTTACATAAAGATATTTCTAATGAAAGCTTTTACTATTTTGCAGTAGTTTTTATCTTAAATTAATTTTCTGTTTAATTTTTTTTTTTTTTTTCATTTTTGTTTTCCATTCTGTATGAGAAAATTTCCTTATTCCATGGTGGAAATCTACTAGAGCTTCATAAAAATGTGAATGCCTCTACAATTTTTCCTATAAGAAAAAAGGCAAATCAAAATTTCATGTCATAAGTATTAACATTTTTCATTCCAGGGCCTTCAGTGTCTGAAAGCAATGAGGCTATGTCATCCAAAATATCCCCATCACGTTCTCCCAGGGCACGGCCAACGCCAGTAGTTGCCCTTCATCAACAAATTTCAAGTCTCCTTTCTAGGCCTAAAATTGGTAAGATTGCTAAGCCTGTCTTCCTGTTTACTATTCTAGTCGATTGATTAGCAATCTCTTTAGCCATTACTAATAATAGTAGTAATCAGGCTGTGCAATTAGCATGACTCTCTCTTAATGTCAAAACCAATACATTTGGTTGCAGTTAACTGCATTCTCCCAAATGATATTTAGATGCTGTTAGCATGCTTCACATAGTAATCATTGCTTCAACTGATGAAGAACATTTTTCTCTAATGGCCCAAGTTTGGGGTTTGCATGGTGCTTTTCCCCATTCAGGTCTCTTTTATGACTTAAATGTTGAATGCACTTTACAAAACTCATTTTTCCACTTAATATTCAGTCCTTATCTTTTGTAAACCTCTCTAAATTTCACAAATTCTATAACTATTTAATGATATATTTTTAGGTTTGTCAATTCTCAACATCGATCATAACTAGATTTGTAATTCACTGTGATGTTCACTTTAATTCTATAATCTGCTGATGAAGATTTAACTTTTATCCCCTTAAATGAAATAGAAAAAATCTCTCAAGGAATGTCTTTTTATTTCATGTTTTAATCAAACTAGATTTGCCTTCCTTTTCTCTCTCTTTCACATTTTTATGATGGCTCTCATTAGCAATTACTCCATATACATTCATTGGTTGTGATTTTATATTGTTTATTTTTGTCTTTCATTCTGCTTTGCAAATATTTTTTCTTATTCTTTGATTTGCAACTGGCTTCATTCATGCATAATGATTTTTTTTTTCAATAATTTCAATCAATATTAATATAATTGATTTGTTTTTTGTGGGACATTAAGTTGGTTTTTATTTTTCTCTTACATACAATGAATTGAAATAGAAGGCTTTAAGTGTAGTTATTAAAACTTATAACAAACAGTATAAAATATCATTAAGTAATCATGGAAATTTGGGAGATGAGTTTTTATTTTTAGATTCTAAGTATTGTACAAATTTCTTGAAATTTTAGATATATTAATAGCACTGGTAATTATTTTTGATCAAATTACTGTAATAAACTTTATCATTTTGAAAAGTAGATTTTTCTCTTCAAAATATTATGGGATCATTTTTATTCCTGAAACCACCCAATAAATTGTAACCAAATTTTTTCTTCAGGTTTTGAAAAGTTTCATTATTGATATAAGATGTGGAAAATAATTTGTGTACAATTTGTAGACTGAAGTCTAGTGAGTATTTGCAATCTCTTTAATGCTTTGATTTACTCTGCTTATTATCTTCAGCATCTTTCAATTTGGTCAGTGTTTAAACTAATATGAAGGTATTTTTTAAATTATTTGAACTGTTCTTAAATTGTGACTATAGCCACTGCTAATTTTCATTTGGTTTTAATGGCATAGATCACTGAAGAAATGAAGAATCCATATATTAGTAAAAAGTTGAATTTTTAGTCGAAGGAATAGGAAAGAAACTTATGGTCTTCTTTTGTTTCTATGTGAGAGAGAGAGAAAAAAAGATTTATTGATTCACTCTTGAACTCTAAAATTCTTAGATATGAAAAGAATTCTCCCTGATTCTTATCATTATCTAATGAAATTTCATTGAAATGCCTATATTTTCCTCTATTATAGTTTTTTCTGTCTTCACAATATGCAACTGTGATTAATAGTCAGAGATAAAGTCATCTTAAAAATTTGCCATAACTTAATAATTCTTTGTTGGATTAAATTTTCAATTGAATCTATTAGCAATATTTATCGAGAAAATTTATCTAATTAATAAGGCTCACAAAACCAGATTGCTTTAAAACCTCGTTTGACTAGTAGTTGTGTTTCTGCAGTTCTATTCAATTTTTTGTTATTTTTACTATGGTTATTATTTATTTTGCTATATTCATTTAAAATTTTTGCTTTATATTCTATAATTGTATTTTAAGGATAGCAATAATGAAAAGAAATTAACATTTTTACAATTTTTGTTCTTGCATTATTATAGATATTCGTTAGTTCTTCAAAATTATCAGCCAAATTAATGCTTGTTTTAAATTTTAAATAATGCTTCTAGTGTTTTTGTATTTCTTTTGCATATTTAAAAAAAAAAACTTCATATACTTGCTTTGCCGCATATTCCAATTTCATAATATGAAAATAAATTTTCATAATAATAAGAAATATAGATAATGAAAATGCTTAATTTTTAAATAAGCTTAATTTTATTTATATAGGAATATTTTCATAAATCAACTGTCATACTTTAACTTACCATGACATTTATATAGTATATTTTGTTATATAGGTTGTCTATTTTACTTTTTTCTTCTTGATTTTAAACACTTTTTATATGGATTCCTACCTAAACGTCTTATGTACCGTCAACCAGGGTGACTTTGAACGATTTTCAACTTTAAGATTAAATATTTTCAAACTCGTTGATTACAGAAAAGTCAAAATTGGATGGAATATGCGTCACTGGTATGTCCTTAGCCATGACAGTTTTCATGTTTCTCAGTGTTTTATTTTTAA
>JAUZSX010000035.1:372685-390769 GCA_034780655.1 Idiosepius hallami
TCTGTGACACTCCATATATGTTCAGACAACATGTTTCCATGTATATCCCTACATCAACTTTGTTGCTGAGGGTTACCGAGGTTCATGTAGAGTCGGAAGTTCGGGCACATGAAAAATGCACGTTTTTTACACCAAAAAGTACATGGCCAGAAAAAAAGCAATAATTGGAGGAATAGGGAAAATTATTTCTTCCTATGGTATTTTAATGTGTTTGGAATGTACAATTACATTTTTGGCCCGTAAAAATATCTTAAACATAGTTTGCAGTGATTAAGAAAAAAAAACAGATTTCGTTCAAAGTCACCCCGCTGTTCAAAGTCACCCCAGTTGACGGTTGTATTATAGACAAGTAATCAATTTAAATGCATTAAGTAATGTGATAAAATTTTATATACTCTCTGCTAGTAATTCTCGCATGAATCTGTTTACAACCATTCTTTGATTATATTGAGAATTTATCTAAAATTCATTAATACTTTCTTTTGTACCTCAAAGGATTTTGCCCATTAAAATTTCTAACATTTTTTCATTTTATTAAAAACTTATGTAAAAACAGTTGCATTAAGCAAATTGCATCTAAAGCTTCATAAAAACTCTATTAGCTTTTTTTTATAGTTTAAAATTTATATTGTAAAAGGTTTATAATCCAATATTTTAAAGACATTTAAAATCTGTTCAGATTTATTTTTCAATAACTTTTAGTTTTCTTAGAAATTCATTTTCTGAATGATAAAATTTTTGATGCCTCTAAAATATTTAATTTTCAAGGATTTTTTTAATCATAAATTTATTTTTAATTTCATTAGTTATTAGAAACATTAGGAAGAAAATTAACTCAAAACATTTACTTACAGTTGCTTAAATTTCTTATATCACTTTAAAAAGACTGACACAAAATCTTTTTTAAAGATGTTTTATTTTATTAGAAAAAACTACTTATGTTTTCATAACTTGATATCCATATAGAAGAAGGTAAAATGCATTGTGCATATGGCAAAAGATAACATCAAACAGACATCTTTTCACATAGGCAAAAAATGATGTGGGCAGTACAAATCAGATTTCACAAATAATTTGAAAGATTAACAGCATTGAAATAATAGTAATTGAAATAATTTCTAAAATTGTATCATTCTGATTTTTCTTTTAACCAAATATTTTTAAAATAGTAAAATTACTATTTATTTAATCAATATCTACTACATTGGGCAAGTAAATAAAAAAATTCTAAAACTTATTTTAGAATTAATACCCTCATACTTTAGCTAAAAAATGATTAATACAACCTTAAATAATAAATATTATTAATAAATTCATTGAATTAAAACTTTTAATCCCTTAAAAATAAGCAAATTTAAAATATTGTCTTTCATTCTTATATATCTCAAAACAATCTTTAGTTTAAAAAGATATTTTTTCACATTCATTTACTTCTTTTCCTAAAAAACAAATCTCATGCTAACAGATGATCTGAGGCTAATTTGATAGTTATGTAATTTTTTATTTAATTCATTTATTCATATCTTATCGCACCAATGTGTGTGGTGTAGCAATTGGTTTCCTCGAAAGGAGTAGCAGGAGCACCGCGTGCAGATACCTGCTATTCTTTAAATGGTCAATCATCTAACTACTGACCAGGTTCGACGTTGCTTAACTTTGGTGATATGAGGAAAACCAGTGTCTAATGTAACTTGAGCATGGTAACACATTTTCAATGAGTTTTGGTAAATTTTTAAAGTAATTATGTCTTCAAAAAACAAAATTAGGTTTGATTGTAGGGGCTAAGACACTAATATTTATTGAAAATGTCACTATATTCACAATCTTTATTTATGGTACTACAAAATATACTTTTGATGCATGCTTGATTTTAAATTTTTTTCTTTTCTTTTTTTTTTTATTTCTTCTCATAGGAAATTGCTTCACTTTACTTCTCAATATAAATTTCTTACATTTAAAATTCTAATGCTAAATATTTTGTTAGAATAACATATAACCAAATTGAAATTTGTTTCATGTGATTGTCTGTTATTGATGAAAAACATTTGCAAATGTGATGCAATTGCCCAAAGACAGTGTAAGTTCAAATAATAAGTTTTCCTTCTTATATTATTGATTTCAGTGAGGCAATTTTAATGGGATATATTTATTGTTTGTATAATTTATAACTTTTTTTTTCTCCAGCATCATCAAATGTGTATATGCTAAAATGTTTAGCCCTTTATTTATCCCCACAAAACACTAGGGAAGCGTTTTATGTGGCACAGTTCTTTAGTTTCCTTGTAAATTCAATTAATCCCGTAGATTCTTTAAGAATACAAACTGTTTATTATTGCTCAGGAAAACCTTGCTTATTTGAAGTGTTTTTTTTTTCCACACAATTATGTTCATCTATTAATTTATGGATTTTTTAAAACGAATTAAAGTTCTTTCAATGTATAATCAATTGTTTGGAGACAAGCAAAGAAATTTTCAACATTAATAAGTGTTTTTTTTACTAATCAAATTTTTCAAACATGATTTTTATTATCTATCTTCGACTCTTTTTTAACTTCCTTTTGATTTTCCAATTCTATTCCTATTTTGTTTTAAGATAATGAATCATACTTTTTTTATTTAAAGATATTTAATAATTTTCTGTTCTCTAGCTAAAAACAATTCTTCTGAAATTATTTTCTAACAGTAGTTAAATTCTATGTCTAAATAGCCTATTTGTAAATGAATGGCGGATGGTGTGGTAGGGTCCCCAGCCCTACTCCTAGTGACATCCTTATGAATATTCGAATGTTCATGGGGTGCCGGCTCAACCTGTATAGGGTGAATGCCGTTTAAACAAACAAACAAACAACATTTGTAAATGACTAGCAATCTATTTGGTTTTAATTCAGAACTGTTTTTTGTTTTATTTTATTTTATTTTTTATTTTTTGCTTTGTCTCCAGATTATTTATACATTAACTTTTAAAAATAAAAATCTTAATGTATAGACTGTAAAGTTTTCCTGACTGCTAATTGTCTTCATTCTACCCTCTGACCTTCCCTATTGAAATACTGCCATTTTTGTGCCTCTCTGAATGCCCTTACCTTAAACTCATTGCTACACACTTCCTGTTCTAAATTGTAAAATCAGGCCTGTTATTATTGTCATTATTATTACTACTATCACCACCGCTCTGATTAATAATTTCTTTATATTTCTTTCATTTTATTAGCTTATCATCATTACTCGAATTAAAATCATCATTATTATTATTTATGCCATTTTTGTGTGACCCTCATACATTATACTTTGGACTCATCACAGCTGTTTTAGGTGATGCTATATGGGTATAAAGTTTGAGGATACTCTGACAAACAATAACAAGATTATCTATAAATATATTAAACATATTCTGGTTGGGGTTTCCATTAGAAAAAAAACGAATGGCTAACATCAAAATAATCTTTTATTGATAAATATAAACTTCCATTAAATGACTCCATGAAAATATTTTATAAATTACACTGGTTTACAAAGAAATTTAGGCAAGAATAAAAAATATCTGTTTTTACCTAATTTAGGGGTGCTGAATTCAAATTTAAAATCCATTTTTACTCATCACCTCTAGTTTTTTTTTTATATATGCATATTGTGCATTTTGAACAGATACGGTACATATATTGGGGAGACCCTTTAAAGATGGCAACCATTGACCCATTCCTCCCAGGTTAATTTTGATAAACTTTTTTTTTATTGAAAGAGAAGATATTTCTGCACATAATGCAATTTAAAAAATTTTAATAATTTTTTTTTTTGGTTAAGAGAAAAAAAACAAAACAATTAGATTGACTGGAATAACATCAATTTTCTACAAAGATTGATATGCCATAAACTTATGAGTTGATAATTATTTAACTTTATGAAATCTGATACTTATAGCTAATTTTTTAAAGGAACTTAGAGATTGTGAAGCATTCAAGTCAGTCCGTAGTGGCTTCCTTGGTAACACATGCAAACCAGATTACCATTATTGGTAATTGAGAAGTTGCTAAACTCTTATGAGGATATGGGGTGCTGAATGTCATTCAATATTCATTTTTTCCATTCCCACCTCAACTTCTTCCCGCCAAACCTTGGAGCAGTGAGTGATGAGCATGGAGAAAGATTCCACCCAGACATTACGAAGATGGAGAGTAACTATCAAGACAAATGGAACCTCAGCATGATGGGAGACTTCTGCTGGATGCTCTTGCATGACATCCCGGAGGGAAAATACACCAGATTTTCTAAGAAAACACACTTTTGATTGTCTGTTGTTCTATGAATTGTGTAAATGTGTCATCCAAACATATTGATTCAATCAGTGTTGTTTACCTATCCTGTTTTATCTGTTATAAGCTGCTGCTACTCTTAAAATGTGCACTTATATACTCTATTTAGATTAAATGAGGCTATTTAAAAAGCCAGAAAACTAGAGGTGATTAGAGCAAAAATATTCATAAATATGAATTCAGCACACCCAAATTAGCAAAAAAACATCTATCCCGTTCTTGCCTCAGAAATTTTTTTGTAAACCAATGTTATTATTCAGGCCTGAAATTAATTTGTCATTGTTTGAATTCAAATTGATTCTCTTATTTCAACCTTTTCTCCTGGATTTTTCTTTGATTTTTTAATCATGGGGATGAATTGTTTTTGTATTTTTTTCTTTTGAATGAGCATTTTCTTTTTTGACCTTTCCTCTTTAAAGAGCAAACCTCTTCCTCTGCAGTCTAGTCAGATCACACATCCACACTTGCTTTCTTATTATTTTTACTTGGGTTCTAAAAATACTTCAGTCTGATTGAATAAGCTCACCCACTTAAAAAAATATATATTTTATCCCAAGAAAAAAGATTTACCTATATCATTATTCTTGTCCTTTTTTTTTTCTATACTGCATGTTTATTATTCCCTAGATCTCAGGGAACTTATTTTAATGGTACAAATTTCTCAGAGACTTCAACAGAATACATAATGTTTTTATTCATTTAAATATTGCATGCAGTGCAAGTTTGCTGGAAGCCAACCCTAAAGAATAATTCCTTTTACTTATTGGAAAAAAAAGCCAAAACAAAACAAAACAAAAAAACACAAATAATCCATGTACAAAATAATAAATATTTTTATTTTGTCAAAGAGAAAATTGACATGTTAATCTAAATTACTATTGATGGTCCTTTGTTTTCTTGTAACATAGAAAAGGGGTTAAGTGTTTTGATCTATGAGGCCAGTTGTGGTGGATTTAGAAAATGTCTGGCCTAAATTTGCTCTGGTTAACAATGGCTAAAGTATTTGCCTTAAAATAAATGAAAAAAGACCCTCTATTTTCTTGGCTGTTGCTGCTACAATCTCTTTGGGGGTTTATTTCCTACTAATACCTCTATATATTTAAAGATTATTAACCACTATTTTTCAGAACTTGTGAGCAAGTTTTTTTGTTTTTTTTCTCCATATAATTCCACTATAGCAATCCTATGGACATATATGTCTGAACATCCAGTGTGTTTTTAAAAATACTTTGTCATTATCCATTTAGTGGTTGTAACCTATATTTTTAATAAGATTTTTGCTTTTCTGCAAATCATTCATGTAGCTTTTCTGCTATGATTTGCCTATTACCAAAAGCACATTAGATATATAAATATATAAAATAATATAGAAGTAATAATAATAAATAATAACAGGAATAGTTATAGTAGAGATAATACAAATTGGAGTAGTAATTATGATGAAACTAATATGGCAGTACTGCAGATGTACCTCCTTTTTGCCATAAGAATGAGTTGCATTGTTGTGGCTCAGTTGTTAAAATGTTTCATTTTATACAATGTTGGTCACTAATTCAAACTCAGCTTAGGGTTTTTTAATAGAATCATTACATGTCACTGATGAGATCCAATAAGATTGAAACAGCTATCAGATGTTATATTATATATTCTGAAATTTATTTTTTTATTATTATTCAATCATGACAAATTCAAATTAAATGCTTCCCTAAATTATTATTGACAACTACCTGTTTTTCAGGCTATGTTTCATGAGGTATTCTAGTGTCAAATGATCTTTTTTTTTTTAGTTACTGTTGGATGAATAGGCGGATGTATACATATACATGGGTGTTTTCATGGTCATTTTGGTTTGTTTAGAGGTTGTGGTTTTGTACTATTAGTGTGAATGATATATAAACAAACTTATAGAAATATTTACCTTGTGTAAATGTAAACATTAAATGTTTGAAGTTCAAAAAAACAAAAAAATTAATTTCCAAAATGTTATGCCATTGACCTATTTCCAGTTTTTAGAGGATCTGATCTTTTCTGCCATTTTCTAAAATTTTATTAATTTTTTAAATTACTGTTCATTTTTTTTTACAAACTATTTAAATTAATATTAACCCTAGTTTTACATACAAATGGGTTATTTTTTTTTTACTACTTTTACATTGACTGTTTTAGAAACCAAAGTTGTTAGCCATTCATAAAAAATTGATTCAACATTGAAAGTAAGATTTATCTCTTCCAACTCCCCAAAGTGACAGGGATTTTAAAATTTCAAAGCATTTCTTAAACCCAATTTCTATAACAATCAAATAAGGCTTATCTCACAAATGTTTTCTCCTTCCTTCCTTCTGCCTCTTTCCCCACTGAACTTTCTTGTCACCAGTTTCACTCAATGGCAGTGTAGAGGGGAGCACATGCTATTGTCCATAAAAATGAAGCACACTTGCAAAAAAACATTGACTGGTTTATCTAAATTAACCCTGGAATTCATATCTGGGTTACTCTAATAAGATATAAACATTATATCTCTTGTCTCCAATACTTACCGGCGGACGTTTATTCACTCCTGAAATTCATTTACTCGTAGCATCTTGTAACATTTTTTAAATTTTACTTTTATAACACTGAAATCAAATGTTACTCTGATGATTTATTATCAGGTTTATCTAGCTTTGTTCAATATAAATGCTTTCAGTAGATAAATAGATCTTATTTTCATTTAATTGATTCAAAATACATTTATATCTATAACACATACTTCAGTGTAATTACTGGGTTAATATTGAAAACATTGTCTATATGGGTTGATTTCAGTTTAGTGAGTTGATTTCAATTCTATAACTAATATCAGTCAACCTGTGAACATTGTCCATTTTGTGAAATAATTTTTGTGAGTTATAAGGCTTGAAAAATATTTTTGTATTGGATTAAAAATTGCCTGATATTTCACAATGTTAAAAGCATGTTAATATATGTAATGAACAAAATTTCTTAAAGATTATTTTTTAACTTTTTTGAAATACTTATTTTATTGTTGACCAGGAAAAAAGAAATATAGTTTATTTTTGTACATTTTTATAAACTGTTTCTTTAAAAAGAATTGTTTTAAAATATTTCTAATAGTTTAACACATCTTTAAGATCAAATGAGAAGATGATAAAGGGTTGACCAAGTGTGATTATTTGTATTTGATTATAGTTTTTGTGCCCATCTATTCACTGCCTTTAGTTTGTGGAACATCAATCCCTGCTACCTCAATTAACACTCTTGTGAATGGTATTAATAACCTAAGCTTGTATATATGTGCCAAAAATTTAATTGCCTTTAATCCTTACCATTGAGCGCGTATCTTATGTTCCCTCTTTGCAGATGATTAAATATCTAAGTTAATGCGCTGCCCGCCCTGTTTGACCAGCTATTGATGATTGGGGTCCCAATTAGTCCTGTCAGGCTCCTCATTCCCACCCGCCATTGCCTGTAACAAGCTGTACTAACAATTTCCCCCCATGTACAAGCAGCTGAAAAAGAGGGGGTCAATGAAGACAAAGCAATTGTTACTGTGCCACAGACACTCCATCCATCTCGTTATTATATAGCATCTCAACTCAATGACTTGCTATGTTAACCTTCCTGCAGGCTACCAAGCTGAAAGTAGTGGTCTGGCCCCAGCACCACCACCAACACCATCACAACAACCATCACCACCACAACCCCGCTCTGAAAGCCCTGCAGCTAGTGGGGGGAGCAATAGTGGAATCTGCTGCCCTCTGTTGTCTGACTCTGCAGTCTCCTCTTCTAACTCCTTCACAACTTCATCCTCTTCCTCTTTGTCCTCCTCCACTTCTTTGTCCTCATCCTTGGAGTCGGCAGCAGCGACTGCTGCTACCCCCCCACAGAACAACACTGACATTGATGAGCTTATAAGAACTGATCCTTTTGATGAGTTGCAGAAACTACATCAGCTAAGACAGCCGGTGGTGGACAGCCAGATGACAGCAGCAAGGATGATGCTTCAAGACCCCCAACACCAGGCTCAACAGTGGCAGTTACATCACCCGCAGCAACAGCAGGAACAACATCCCCATTCACAACAACAACAACCATCACACCAGCAACAAGCATCACAACAACAGCATACATTACCACTACCACAAATATCACAGCAACAACAGACAGCATCCCAACTATCTCCACCCCTGACCACCCAGCCAGTTCCACAAAACACTTTAGGTATGGCACAAATACAGCAGAAGGAGAAAGAAAGTGTGCAGAACCAACCAAATTTTGAAGTGAGCTTTGTAAGTCCTTTTCCATCTAAATCTACAATCAATTCTGTGGTAACTAAAATGTCTACTAATTCTACCAATTCATCTTCTACTGCTTCTAGTTCTACCACTTTAACTGTTGCCATTACAGCTACAACCTCAAGACAATCTGATGGTTGTATCCAACAACACCAAAGCATAATAAAAAGTGAGCACAAAGCTGTTGATGATTGTATATCTTCTGATGACTCTTCGAATAGTCCCATTGTTCCAATTTCACTGACTCATTTGGATCATTCAGATATCTCGTCTGTAGCAGCACCAGTCCCTGGGAGTAAAGTGATAGCACACCATGTGAAAAAACGGTTGTTATCTTGCCAAAGGATGCTGAGGCTTGAGGCCGAAGAGACAACCAAGAAGCACACACAGCTTTTAAACAATTCATCAAGTGATGCTGGGGGTAAGGTAACGGACTGCTATACATCTGCTTCAACACTAACACCTTTACCACAAGAGGTCGGATCAACTTCTGCTTCTGAACCACAGCCAAAACAATTCTGTTCAGAATATGACTTTCCTGATAGTCCAGTTGATGAAGAACCGAAAAATCCAACATCTAGGTACTTGTCGTTCTCCACTCCTGGATTGAAGTGGAATGCTCTTGATAGAACTCAGTCTGATTCACTGTCCGACTCTAAAATATCACCTTCTACAATCAGTACTTCGTCATCTGATACAACATGTAAAAATAATCCTGTGGTCCAAAGTAATTTAGGCTGAGTTGATCCATTAACACCTTTCAAAACTTTTTCAAATTATAATCTCTTTTTCTACACGGAGTAAGGAAAGGAGTCTCTTGAGAGACAACAGCTCTCATACTGGCAATAGTATTGCTGCTGCTGCTGCTAGCAACAATCTGTCTCCAAATCCCAGCTGGGCATTTACCAATAAGAATAATAATAATAATTTACACAATCTTCAAAGTAGAGCAGATATTGTGACAACTGACAAAGCTTTAAAAAGTGATTTTGCTGAAGATATTGCTGCTGCTCTTAGCACTATTTCTATTTCTGCTAGTTCTCTTCAGTTACAAAATTCAAGTCTCACCTAAAAGGGAAAAGATATTAAAAGATGGCAAAAAGTAAAATAGTATTTATTTTTCTTTTCTGTGAATTCTTAAATAGGTTGGAATGCCTTTATTTGTTCATTCAGTTTTTTTTTGTTTTTTTTTTAATTAAATAATTATCAGCTGTTGGACAATGAAATAAATAATATAATAGTAAGTATTTGATGTAATCCCCAAAATAATAGTTGTTGAAGTAGTCTTATAACAACTATCTCTAATTATAACATCAACTTGGCAATTGATTTGCTATTAATTTTAACAGCAGCTGCAGCAGCTTTATCTATGTCAGTAGCCACCAGGTGGCAATTTTAACTTATGTAGAGCAAAAGAGAAATTGAGATCCCAACATTTTGAATAATATGTACCTGCATGCATACATATGCACACATAGTAAAAGAATCTATCAGATTAAGATACCTATATAAAATTATATTGTGTGTGTGTGTGTATACACACAAGTGCAAGCACTCTAAAAGATGAGCATTGGGGGGTCAAAGGATTTGTTCTTTAACCATTAAAAAAAAATTTTACATTCAAATTCTCACGTGACGATGGCTATCATTTCATCGTTACTATATTTGTACAGAAACTGATAACAACGACTAAAATTATGTAAATGTGTTTTCTGACCACCATGTGCTTGGATTGTCAGTAAAGTTAGCAGACTGGTGAAAAAAAAAAAATAATAAATGAAAAATATTAAATTTAAAAAAGAAAAAAAAAACTCACCCATTCCCCCTAAAAACACTTAAACATTGAAAAGAAAAAAAAATTCTTGTTCTTACCATTTGTCATCTGAACATTTTGTTCCTTTCATCAAAAAAAAAAAATTCTCTCTCAAAAAGAAAAAAAAAAAATGTTGAAAAGAACAAACATCATTTATGCGTTATTTTAATTAGAAATATTTTCTTGTCAAATAAATGTAAAATTATTGGTTAAAAGATGTACATTTTTTTTCTTTATTTTCTATCCCCATGTTCTTGATTTAAAAAAAAAAAAGTTATTTTTGCATTGTTTTTTTTTTGTACATACATCTTTCTCTGTGTGTATGTGTGTGTGCGCATTTGAGATATATATGTGTGTGTGTGTGATTTTTTTTGTCTACCCAAGCTTTATTTAATATTTGTTGTTGCTGACTTTTTATTTGAATTAGTTTGTTTTCACTCATCCCAATTCTACTGCAGCCCTTATTGAACAGATTTTTAGAAAACAACTACATAGAAGATCATTATGTGCATACACACACATTTATTATTACTTCATTTTTGGAAACTACACTCTTTGCATATTGACTGCCAGGAACATCCAGTTTTCAGTTTCCTTTTGAGTTGTGTTTTCCTTCTGTCATGAACTCCACTTTACCAGCTTATTCTGTACAGACTGAAAAATTGTAATGAAAAATGTACAAAGATAAGTGTATAAAGAAACATTTTTTCCTTTTATTCTATTTCTTGTTTATTATATTAAAAAAAAATGCCCTGCTCCATAATGTTTTATTTTTCAACTTTCATAACCGAATTAATATTGTATATCTGAAATTTAACTATTATATGATGAGAGATGAATGCCTTTTTGCAAAGGTTTTTATTTATTACTTTAATTTTAAAATTTATTCCACAATCCAGATTTTTAATAACCTCAGTGTGACAAGAAAAAAACTGGCCCCAATTCTAATTAGGTCTTGTATAAATGGAGGTCATCAAGGATATATGCTGTAGAACAGAGAAAAAAAGGCCAAAGATCCTAGTGTTTTTATATGATGTTTTGAATATTATAAACTAGTTATGACCAAAATTTCATTTCATTCAGACAAAACACTAATAAATAAGGCCTAATTAGATTTGGAGCCCGTGTTAGGGGGTCACCCTGTATTTAAGGTTTTGTAAAGCTCATTTTAATTTATGAATGATAGTGGACTTCATTTGATTAAATATATATTTATAACATTACATAAAAAGGCAAAAATAAAAATCATTTGTTAATGAAAATGTTCATAAGCATCAGTACGTTCAGAATTTTTTTTTTTTTTTTCAATTTTAGCATTTCAAAAAAATATGCAGAAACTATTTCTTCTTTATCCATTCCACGCTGCAAATAGAAAAAAAAACAGCACTCTACTCAAAGAGGATTTCAAAATATGCATTGTGTTCAAATACATAAAATAAATGTAAATTATCAAGTTTTCTAGAAACAAATCAATGCTTATTAATAAATTCCTGGAGAGTTATGTCCCTTGAAATCAATTTAAGATTTTGTTTATATTTATGTTTATAAGTTGCATTTTATCACAGAATTTTCTTTAAACCTATTAAGAAAAAAAAGCTAAAATATATTTCTTTTTTCATAAACATCTTTATTATAAGATAATTAATTCGGAAAAGTGGTAACTTAATTATTTAATGATTTTCACTAATGTCATGTAAGGATACAGATTTGTTTCATTTGAATAACTTATAAATTTTATTTAACAAAAACACAATCTTGCTTTCTTTTTTTTACTATTATCTGTATCATTATTGTTATAATTATTATCTTCACAACATTTCGACTCCTGAACCCTTTAGCTGATCAACCTTAGAAACCTTAATGTCCTAATTGTGAACTTTCACATAACCTCACACTTAACCTTTTATTCATCCTTTGTTAATAGACTGTTCTCATTCCAATAACCATGACTAGGTTGGAGTGTTAAGTCTTGAAATGTATCCTTTGACTAATTATTGTCTTTGGAGGGGGATTGAAACCCTTACCTTTAGATAATGCTCACTGAAAAATCTTAATGTTTTTTGGGGTTTTTTTCCATATGAGGACAATAGTCTGAAAATTTTAATTCAGCTTCATCTAAAGGATTGAGAGGAGAAAAAAATAGAAAAAGACATTTAATCTGTTTTTAAGAAAAGAATGCCTTGTAAAAATGTTAAAATATTAGATAAAATATTTCATATAAATTTTTGTACATGGTTTTGGTAATCTTGTATTATGTTAGTTGTTCTAAATGTTAAGAAAATTTCAATAAATGACTATTCTTTATTTGTGAGATTTACAACTTGAACCCTAAAATTGATCGAGATGCTTCAGTAAGTATTGTTTTTCAAACGATTTCCTTGATTTTTCAAAGTAATATTTATTTTTGTAAAAGCATTTGCATAAATCTTTTAAATAAAATATTAATTTGATTTTAAAAAAATGTTATAAATCAAAACAGATATAAAATCTTCAATACTATTAAAATGACCGATGAACTATACATTTTTAGAAATTATATAATCTTCATCCTTTTAGTTTATCAGTGTTGATCCATTGAAAGATGTATTTAAAATATTAAGTTTTATGATTTTGTAAGAAATTAGATTTACAAAATTATTTCAAGTTTTCAGGAAAATGTAAGTAAACTTTGGACATGATTTTTTTTTTTTCATCTGATATAATTATAAATCTTTCTACATTTACAAATGTAGGGACATCTGTGTGTGTGTGTGGCCCACCTTGTAAAGAGATGCTCATTCTTAATTTTTCTATTTCTAGAACGAAGACAAAAAATACTACACATTTTAAAAATGTTTTGAATTTCAGTGTCAACACCAGGAAAATAA
Source organism: Idiosepius hallami (assembly GCA_034780655.1). Classification (NCBI taxonomy): domain Eukaryota; kingdom Metazoa; phylum Mollusca; class Cephalopoda; family Idiosepiidae; genus Idiosepius; species Idiosepius hallami. Next base: position 385,971 of record JAUZSX010000035.1, read on the forward strand.
AAAATTAAGGTGATCATGGCCTACTAATAAACATGGCCGCTTATCCTCCATTTTATACCAGGTCTATTCCTCTTATTGTCTATTTATGTCCACGTCATTTGAAAAGTATTAAAACTGTGTTATAACACAGAAAAGTTTTTTTTCTAAAAAAAAAAATTAATAAAAAAATAAAACATTTAAGTAAAATAATTCTAAATGCTAATACAAAAATATAAGTAAAATGAAATTTAAATTTTTTCTTTAAAATTAATTTTCTTTGGACTTAAAAAAAAACATTTATAGTATTCTTTTGAACTTCCTCTGTTCCAAATTGAAACTTATTTTTCTTCCTTAATGAATAAGATATAGAGTTATAGCCCTTTACTATGGTAGCTTAATTGTGATTAACCAAAACTAAATGTACCCAATACTCGGACGTTAGTGGGAGCTGGGTAATTATCGAGAAAAACAAAACAAAAACTTCTTTTGATGCTATTAAAAGATTAACTTTTATGAGATGTCATGTGTTTGGTTTTAAAATAGAATTTGGCTGAAGACAAATTGTCTTTATTGGTTAAGAGGTTGATAAGTGGTTTGTCTTACCACAAGAATTATTAGTTATCAGCTTTTCAAATCCCTAATGCTTTTCCTGTTCTTGTATTATGCAGCTACAGGGACTGGTTTCACTATTACTCTTCCCCACACTTCCATTCTTATCACTATCGCTCAACTGCATGCATGAAGGATTGTTTCGTACATGGTTTTTCCTGGATATTATTGAGTATTTGTTTACAAGTCTAGCTTCATCATACAAATTTTCCTCTTCCTTCTTTTCACTAAATAGTGTTTTTAATCTCATTGAGCTTGATGTCTTTACATTTTTAGAGATTGATTGTCTTTAACCTATTTTCATTTTTTTTTTTTTTTCATCAACCTTACACCCAGTGGTGCCTTGGGCAACAAATTTGTTTTTTGCTCTTTCTGTAGCATACTTGTTTTTATGAGAAAGAGTTGCTTGCCCTATGCTCAACAAAACTAATATGAAAATATATTCAAAATGGAAGAATTTTAAAGTAGAATACTATATATTTACTTAGTCGAGCACCAACCCAAGTTAGGCACAAGGCCATTTTTATGTGCTCTATATACCTGGGCTTTTGCATTCAGTGTTACCCTTCACCTAGATGAGTTGCTCTCCCGATTTAATGAGTCCAATCTGACATTTAAAGGTGAATATAACGGTTTTGACTGAGATTTGAACTCTCGTAAAGTAGAATATGCTAATACTTCATCATGAAAAAGGATGACCAAGATTACAATAAAAAATGGGTGCTTTTTCAGAACAAGCAAATGGAGAAATTGTCCGGAATATTTTGGGGGGTTGGGGACCGGTTATAAGACAGCAATTTGTTTGACTAATGAAATGAACTTAATAGTGTTAACCTTAACCCTAACCCATCAAATTGCTGTCTTACAACTGGTGCAAATCCCCTTGAAAAAAAGTATTTCTCCATTTGCTTCTGCAAAAGCTCCAAAAACTGTCTGCTTTTTTCTTTTAATTTTATTTAAGCTGTTTTTTTACTTTAATGGTTTTTAGATTTGGGGTTATAATCAATGCCCAAACCAATGTCTTAGAGATACCAGTATTTGCTAATGTAATGAATGGCTGATAGATGCATTATTATAATTTAACTGTATTTATAAAACTATAATCTCAAGTAGATATAGGAAACTAAATAAGGATGAATTTTTGTACTCATTCAATAGCACTATTAAGATTATTAATTATAAAAAAAGACAAGAGAAAAGGATAGCTCAAAATGTACCAAATTTTATTAATAAATTAACCATAGAAAATTAAAAGATAGAATGAATTCCTTGAAAAAACAAGAATTTCTTTCTTTTTCCAAAGGTAAAATCAGGCTAATTCCTAATGCAAGCCAAAAGAATTCATTTTTAAAATTTAATTATTTTAATTATTTCTTTTATTATAGAATTAAAAATATTTTAGTTTAGGTTTTCTTTTTCTTTCAATAATTCTAGTTTACATATTTTTTTTGGTAAATTTGTTGAAGATTACATAGATTATTTTTAAATGATATAAGGGGAGGTTAGGGTTCTTCAAGCATGCTTAACCCTAAAGAACTGATATATCGGCCCTGGCGATTTAAGTCCAAAGAACACACACACACACACACACAACGATATTTCAACCTCCACCTTTGGAGTATGATTTAGCAATATTACCAAGTAGTCACTCCGAGCCGTTCTATTAAAAAACCATATTAGGGTTGAAATGTCAGTGTATCTTTTTTGCCCTTGGTTACTAAGGCCGATATATCGGCCCTTAGGGTCCAAAGGATTAAAGACGAAAAATGGTAATTAATTCATCATCGATAATAATAAAAAAAGTAAACGGAAAAAATCAAACTGCATATTTTTAGCCATAACCCTAAAAAATGTGTGAAAAAAAATCCCACAATTTCAGACTTTCATATCCCCTCCCCCTTCTATGGATTAAATTAATATAATTTTGTCTTTTGGTTAATTCAATTGCTGGTTATTTGCTCTTTGTATGTTTCCATTTCATTTTCTCCATTCCATATTTACACAACCCAAAAATGTGTTGGTCTTTGACAAAAATACCTTTTTTTTTTCTAACTTGAGAGAAACTATTTATAGAGAAATGTGTGTGTGTGAAAGCTTTCTCCAATGTTCTTTTCAAATAATATTGTTCGTCCCACATTTCATTTATTCGTTCAAGTTGTGCAAACATTAAGCAAAGATCAATATGAATAGAGAAAGAAAGAGTAAAAGTAGATTTCAATTCACTTTGTTTAGAAGCATTTCACATTCATTTTTACTTTTCACTTTCTCTCTTTTCATCACTTTATTTCTTTCTTCATTTGACTTGTGTTCTTTTCTAGAAATAAGTCTAGGCCAAGTTGTATAACCAGGATGCTTTGCAAAAAGCCAAATACACAATTGCTTTTTAGAAAATTTTCATAATTATTTTGATTTTTATCAACATTATGATAATTTTCATAATAATTTTGATTTTTATCAACATTATGATAATTTTCATAATAATTTTGATTTTTATCAACATTATGATAATTTTAATTTTATCAACATAATGATAATTTTAATAAAATTTTTACTTAATACCAACATGTTTATTCACATAAGTTGTGGTTCCATAAAAGACCCTTTATACTGGGTGTCTGAAAAGTTGTCAAAGATAATGTCTTAATGACAATGGAGGACATTTCCTTTAAGCTGTGATACTCTAAATAAAAGTTTTATTGGTAAAAATTGTATTGTCCAAATGTTTTATTATAAGAATTACTGTTTAATAGTTTATTAAAATTTCTATTTACCCATTGTATTCAGTAACTTTTTGGACACCCTGTTTTACTCTGTAAAATTTAAAAAAATGAAAATGTTGGTATTCTAAATAACTTACTACTACTACTATTATTATTATTATTATTATTGCGGGTTGTCCCAAAAGTTTATAAACGTTTTCAAAAAATAGTTATGGATTTTATTAGGGGGTTTGCTGTGGGACACCCTGTATAACAAAAAAAATATTAGCTTGTCCCAAAGTTTATGAATTTTCTGAGTTAACTATTAAATTATCTATTATCTAATTTTTAAGGATTAAAATTCATAAAAAAATTTTAATGTTTTGGCTGTTTTCTTGATTTTGATTCTGACATTGACTCTTACATTAAAAGGTACTTTTGTGTGTGTCTTTATTTTTTTTTATTCTGACTTATAGAACACCTTCATAGCATACAGTCCACTGGTTTACCAACTTCTCATCACCTGACAATTCATCAACTCAACGTCAAAAACTTTCTCACACACACACCTAAAAAATGACATTTATTCGTGTAATAATGTTAATGTTTTTATTACGTTAAATTTGAGGGTTGTTTTTATGAAAGATTATTAAAATCTATAATGTGAATATCAACCACTTTTTTAAGCTTTTAAACAAATAAACAATAAGAAAATTAATTGAAATTAATTTATTTTTTATATTTAAAAATCTAAACTTCTCCAAATAGTTTCATTTTATTTTAACTTAATGTTAATTTTTAAAAAAAAGTCCAAGTGATGAAAAAAAAACGTGATGAAAAGTCTAGTGAGGAATAGTCGCATGATGAAAATACTGTAGACCCAATCCATTGTATTTGACCTTAAAATAAAGATCTTCACTTGAACAGAATCTAAAGGTGACCGGCTCGTCTATTGTGTCAGTCCAGTTATTGGCTGGAAACCACCTACACACCAATGCATCACAGGTTTTGAGTTCCCTGACTAAAGTCACAATTGAATAAGACTTGATAAATTTGATTATGTCTGCCCAAGAATTCAGGGTAAGTGTATCATATATTGGGTTGCCTGGTATCAAATGAACTTAAATAGTCTCAAATCTAACTCTGTGGACACTTCTGAGAAAACTTCAAATGCCTATCATCATTTGTTATTGGCAGATGAAAACCTTTTTAATTTAAAAATATAGCCATGGATCAAATTGCTATTAACAGTAGTTTTACACTGACATAGTTCTTTCTCTTTACTATACTATAATATTCTACCTCTTTTAGGCAGGGAAGTTGGAGTATTGGTAAAAGCTCGGGCTCTGGAATCATAGTATGCAAGTTCAAATCTCAGTCAAAATCATTGCATTCACCTTTAGCTGCCTCAGGCAGACGGGGTTCATTAACTTGAGAGAGCAGCTCATCTAGGTGAAGGGTAACACCGAATGTAAAAAGCCCAGGTAAGAGCACGTAAATATGGCCTTGTGC
>JAUZSX010000035.1:390869-409017 GCA_034780655.1 Idiosepius hallami
CTCTTAGACGGATGGCTTACGAGTCCGTCGTCCCGAGTGGGTTTAACCGCGCCTGGGCACCAAACCAGGTATTTCTCAGCGTTTGTATATAGTTTGTATATATCTTTCTCTTACTGTTTTTATAAACAAATATTAGAGAATAGAAATGAAACGTAATTTACAACTGATGTACCAAATAAGTAATTACAACCTCATTCAAAACAGAGCTCATTTATAAACCATTTTTACATGTTCATGGATTACAGCAGGGCTGTTGCTTTTTTTTGAAAGGAAAAGAAAATTTATACCTTATTTATTATACGAGAGAGAAAGATGTTGCAAGATATTAATTCTTTAGCCCAAAGGCATACATCACTTTGAAATTAAGCAATGAAAATAATATTATAGTAATAATAGTAAACAGAAAATAATCTTCCTATGAATATATCCCCTGTGTGATATTTCTAGGCGATATTTCTTATCTTTTAATGAAGTATGGACATTTAGGCTTCACTTGAAAATTACATTGCAAGCAAAATTATACACAGAAAATTTTATCTAGGGTAAGGTATGCACAGTGCTGTGCTTAGCCAGATAGCAGCCCCGATGCAGAATGCGCTTTGCAGCCCCTTTACCCTAAAAAAGGCACTGCTTCAACATACTATAAAAAACAATAGATTATTTAAATTACAAATATCAGGTGATAATAGATAGAGAGTTTAAGGAAAATTTGTTTAAACAGCAGTCAGGGCCATGATTAAGGCCCCTGCAGACCCTGCAATTTTGGGGGGTGGCAACCTCCCTAGGGGCCGCAAGGCTCCATGGTTTCACTGCAATGCAAATAATTACCAAAATAATTAATTATTAGGATTAACTAGAAAACCATTACCACACTTATATGTTGAAATATACATCTATCAGTCCGTCTCTCTCTCTCTCTCTCTCTCTCTAATACATATGATATTTACTCGGCGAGCACCCCCAAGTTTGGCACATGGCCATTTTTATTTGCTCTTACCCGTGCTTTATATATTCGGTGTTACCCTTCACCTAGATAAACCGCTCTCCCAAGCTAACGAGCCCCATCTGCCCGAGGCTGCTAAAGTGAAAGTTATGGTTTTTACTGGGATTTGAACTCGCGTAACACGATTCCAAAGCCCGAGCTTCTACCAATGCTCCACCGTCGCTGCCCTTAAAAATTCTCATTCAGTATATTTATAAATATAATAAATCTCATTCAGTATATTTATAAAAGTAGAAATGAGTGTCTATAAGTTAATGAAACAATGCATACAAAACTACTATGCAAATTTCGAGTCTATAGCCTTAAATTGTCACATATAGGGTATTCAGATCTAGGAAATACTTTCAATTGATTTTGAGCTGAAGATTTAGCTCCTTTGGGGTCAAAATTGAAATATTGAACTATTGCAATCTCTACCAAACTATTCTGCCAATTTTGGATCTACACCCTTAGAATTTGGTATACGGGGCATTTAAACCTAGGGAACACTTTTTAACTGTTTTTGAATTGGAAAAATAGATTCTAAGGGGTCAAAATTTGAAATTACAAAAACACAAATCCAAATGAACAAAAAAAACGAGTATCAAAGCATTCTGACCACTGATACTTACATAGCAAAATGATTCAGCAGATCACTAACATTTATACATCTACAGTACTGCTTTCTTGCATATTAGACTTATTTAACTACCTTAGAGAAATTCTATAGAAATGAATTTAGTATAAAAAAGCATTAGTAAAGAATTTAGTATAGAAAAGCATTAGAAATGAATTTAGTATAAAAAAGCATTAGAAATAAATTTAGTATTAAAAAAAAGCATTAGAAATGAATTTAGTATTAAAAAAACATTAGAAATGAATTTAGCATAAAAAAGGCATTAGAAATGAATTTAGTATAAAAGAGCATTAGAAATGAATTTAGTAGATAAAACATTAGAAATGAATTTAGTATAAAAAAGGCATTAGAAATGCATTTAGTATAAAAAGCATTAGAAAAGAATTTAGTATGGAAGAGAATTAGAAATGAATTTAGTGTTTTTATACTAAATTCATTTCTAATGCTTTTTTATACTAAATTCATTTCTAATTCCTTTTTATTAAAAATGAATTTAGTATTTAAAAAGCATTAGAAAAGAATTTAGTATAAAAAAGAATTAGAAATGAATTTAGTATAAAAAAAGCATTAGAAAAGAATTTAGTATAGAAGAGCATTAGAAATGAATTTAGTATAAAAAAGCATTAATATCTTTCTGATATAATAAGCTATCTTAATTAGAAGGTTCCCAGCACCCTGGCAAAGCAGGGCAATACTTCTACTTATATAGATAAAGATAGATATACATATGAGACAGACAGATCATGAGGGTGGAGCGTTGGTAAAAGCTTGGGCTCTGGAATCGTAGTGTGCAAGTTCAAATCTCAGTCAAAAACGTTGCCTTCACCTTAAGTTGCCTCTGGCAGATGGGGCTCGTTTACTTGGGAGACGAACCAATCAAGCTAAAGGGCAACACTAAATGCAAAAAGTATATTGAGTATGTAAAAATGGCCTTGTGCCAAACTTGGGTTAGTCCTCGACCAAGTGAATTTAAATTCATCTAGATGAAAGGCAACACTGACTGCAAAAAGCCCAGGTATATTATGTAAAAATGGCCTTGTGCCAAACTTGGGTTAGTCCTCGACCAAGTAAATTTAAATTCATCTAGGTGAAGAGCAACACTGACTGCAAAAAGCCCAGGTATATTATGTAAAAATGGCCTTGTGCCAAACTTGGGTTGATGCTCGATTAAGTAAATATAATATCAGACAGAGAGACAGACAAATACTTACCAATCCATGGCAATTGCTCAACGCAGTTTTTGATTTGTATGGTTCGTTACTGTAACCCACAAAATGGCAACGATGCAGATTGTAATGCCGTTTATTCACGCCACTTCGGTCCCAGTACTCCACAACGAAATTACGCGACACTAATTTCCGGTTGAAAGTGAGATTGAATTTAAAATCCTTTCCGTAAGCCGAGAGTTTATAAAAGACCCGATCCTGCCAAACGCTGTGCGGACGGAAATCAGCCGAGCCGGTTCTGTGGTGAAGATAGCGTTTTTTTCGGTGAGTTGTGTGTGGTGCGCGTTCTTCGGCACCGTTGGCGGCGTCATCGTCGGGAGTCTCCAGCTTGTAACTGAGGAACTCACCTTTACGGTTGACCAGAGTTGGGATGACCAACTCGTAATGGGACAGCTGGCGAATAAGTTGCTCTGAAATCACAAGAAGATTGCTTAATAAATACTTTCTTGCACTGTCTGTCTTTTTCTTTTCTCACTCCTATAGCCAAAACACTTTAATGGATAATACAAAATGACATTAACATTCCCTAAATATGATAGATCAATTACTACTTATTCATATATATTCTTACACTGTCTTTTCATTTCTCACTCCTATAACCAAAACACTTCAATGGATAATTCAAAATATTATCATTCCCCAAATATGATAGGTCAATTACAACTTATATATATTCTTACAATGTCTTTCCTTTTCTTTTCTCACTCCTATAACCAAAACACTTTAATGGATAATACAAAATGACATTACCATCCCCCAGATATGATTGATCAATTACTACGTATTCGTATACAGGGGTTGGACAGAATTATGGAAATACCTGTGAATTAGGCATCTAATTTAAAAAACTTATAATAATTGAAAATAAATTATAAAATTCTTTTTTTTTCTTATTTCTGTTAATTTTTATCTTGAATTAATTGGTTCAATTTATCTTTTTTAGTTTAGATATTTTATATTAGAAAAAAGAATGAAAATGGCCGGTCTCAGATTTTAGAAATGTCAAGGTGTTTCCATTATTTTGTCCAACCCCTGTACATCGTTTAATTTTAATCTAACAACATAACAGTTCAAACTTTCTGGTCTATTGCGTTAATTTAAAACTAGTCCTTAGGGAAAAGGTAAAGAAAAAAAATTCAGCTATCCCTCCAGCCTAGATCTTAATTAATTGTTAAGCTGGAGTCATTTTAGCCATTCATCTATGTCTGTTTCTTATAACTATTGACATTATTGCACATATCTATCTTAAGGCTGTTCTCAGCTTAATGACCGAATTCTTATGCTGGCTCTTGCAGTCCGTCGAGGCTTCTAGTCTTTCTGGGCCGCGAGGCGAAGTCTGTCACCGAGTAAACAACATTTAATCATGTCTTGCATAATAATTTCGTTCTAAGCTTTTTATGCACTGACAACTTTTTTTTTGGGGGGGCAGGCTGTCAGACTCTGGAATCATAGTACTTGTGTTCAAATCCCAGTCGTAATTAGATTAATACCCTTGGGAATGGCATGAATCCCCACATTCCCTCTAGATATGGGTTACATAGCGAACATTGTGTAAAAAAAAAGGACTACGTGTGTATACAGTGATTTTTTTGTTTTTTTGTTTTTTGCATTAAATGACTGTCGTGGTGAACACCCCTGCGGGATGGACTGTTCCATTACGCTTGCTTCAAGCATAAGTACTGGAAAGTGAACAGTCACGAGGGTGCTGTTTCGACCAAGACGATCGGGGAGCAGGCGCTCCCGACCACTGTGTAATTAATACAAAATACAATATTTATTCCAACTCCACGTGTTTGGTTATTCTTGTGGCAGAACCCACAACACTGGCAACGAAAATGAGATTGGAAACACTCGTCCCACGACAATGACCTAAAAAGGTTGAGATGCCGTAAAACGTGAACAAACGGGCCCGATGCAGAATGGATGACCACTTAGGAATATCAGGTAGTGCACCACTAGGTATGACAGGACATTTGAATAAATTTTTTTACCTCTCTGATCATTGAAGCCAAAATTATTTATTTAAAAAAATATTTACTTAAAAGAATGAGAACATTTAAAAGTGAATTTATTTATTTATACATAATGCAATCGCTGTTTTAAACAAAGGGGGGTTAACAATCTTCCAATTTGTCCTGTCATACCTATAACTGCTCTGAGTGACTACTTGGTAATTTTGATAAGTCAGGATTCAAAGGTTAAATATGTTCCCCTAATATAACTGCTCTAGGTATGACAGGACAGTTGAATAATTTTTTTTTTGCCTCACCGATCATTGAAGCCAAAATCATTTATTAAAAAAAATACTTACTTAAAAGAATGAGAACATTTAAAAGTGAATTAATTTATTTATACATAAATGCAATCGCTGTTTTAAAAAATTGGGGGGTTTACAATTTTCCGACATGTCCTGTCATACCTAGTGCAGTACCTGATATTCCTAAGTGGTCACCCATTTTGGTACTGCACGGGCTTTACATTGCTTAACTTTGGTGATCTAGCGAGGAACCAGTGTCTCCAACGTGACTTGACTGTACTTGTTATGATAAAACGCTAAAAGAAATATCTGATATCCGTTGATAGCTATGAATTTCATTTCAGTTGCAATTTGCTATTGTAGACAAAATCGAAATAATCCTACATCAAAAATGGCCAGAGTATATTTCATGAATCAACAAATTCATGTTTCAGTTCAATATTTTTAAGACCAGAAATCAATTCTCAATAATAATCAATTTTTGTTGAACTTTTGAAAATTTTGAGAAAAAAAGTATGAAGAGTTTTTTAATTCATTTTTTAAATCTTAAAAGTTTTGAAAATTGACTTGAGTCTCATGGATGATTATTAGGCAACTTTTCTTTGTTATTCTTTGTAGAATGATTGTATAATTATTTTACCACACACTTTTTATGAACAAACCATTTTAATTAACAATTCTACTTTATAATTTGATGTGCTTCATAAATCCCTAATCTCCTGGTTTGATTTGTTATTATTAAGATGTCCCGAAAGTTCATAATCATTTTAAAATTTTACTCGCCAAGTAATTAAGAAAAACAAAAAAAGACAAAAATTATTCCTTTAAATAAAGACCATCAAATGTTATCAACTTTTGGGGCAAAAGTAATTTTTATTAAGTTGTCTTTATATTAAGATTATATTTATGTTAGGTTGTCCCAAAAGTTTTTAATCACTTTAAAATTTTACTCGTCAAATAATAACAATAAAAGAAAATCCCCAAAATTATTCCTCAAAATAAAGACCATCATTTTCAAAGACTTTCTGCCATCGATCTTCAAAATTTTGAATTTGCTAAAAGTACAATTCAGTCGATTGCTCAATCAAAGAATTCTTGACATGCTTCCTTGAACTTTTGGGACAACTTAAAACTTTAATTTTTCTTCTTTGGTCTTGACTCATTTTTTTCTTTATTTTTCTCCATTTTGTTCTGCTTTCACTGACTTTACTTATTATTTTTATTCTCTGCTTTCTTTAATTTTCTCAACAATTTTTGAGCCACCAATTTTAATTCTTTATGTTATTAACATAGTTGAGATGACACTAGGGTAGTAAGTCAATTGATGGGCTTTTAGTTTCATTTCATAAATTTGCTATTTAATTTGTACTCTCTACTTTTTCTTCTTTCACCTGTTCATAATAATTTCGACATATTTTGAAATTTAAGTAGTTTTCACGGTGTACGGATTTTTCATCACCTGATTTTTCATCACGGTCTATTCATCACTAGACTTTTCATCACATGTTTTTTTCATCACTCCAAGCCTTTTCATTACTTGGACTTCTCATCACTTGGACTTTTTTTAAATTTAAGTTCTGTAAAGTTTGCTAACATAAAGTTAAAATAAATACAATCAGTACAAATAATAGGCGGCTAGGTGGAGCATTGGTAAAAGCTTGAACTATGGAATTGTATTATGCTAGTTCAAATCTCGGTCAAAACCATTGCATCTATCTTTACCCGCCTTGGGCAGATGGGGCTTAATAACTCTTTAGAGTAGCTCATCTAGGTGAAGGGCAACACTGATTTCAAAAGCCCACAAAAGTACCTCCAGGTTGGCAGTTGAGCATAGGGCTAACAACTCTTTTTCATAAAACAAGCATGATATAGAAACAGCGAATAGATAAATTTGCTGCCTAACACACCTCTATTGGTTGATGAAGTACAAATAATCCACATCAGAGTTTCAGTGCAATATCTGTTAAATTGAGTGGACAGAGAAATTACTATGGGTTCAGTATGAACTGATAATTCCCCTGAAGTAGTTTAATTCCTAGTAGTTCACCCTTAGGTCTTTTTAAATCGACACAACTGTATGTCACATGACGAGCAACATCACAACCAGAGGTGGACTGAGAGTATTATGGGCCGTCAAACTAAAAATGAAATGGGCCCGTTTACCCAATTTTTACAGTTAAATCCATCATATATGTGCAGCAGGTGATCTGTGCAATGTGCATATTGGCTCAAATAAGAAAAAAAACTTCAGTTTACGATTAGTATTGGGTGATTACTTTTTTTTCTGATTCCGATACTGATTCCAATTCTAGTAAAAATCGTGATTAATGATTTTGATACAAAGTACGACTCCAATTCCTTGACTAATGTCCCATTGTTCCAGCCTTTTTGTCCGAGCCAGGTGGCAGTCAGTCCACTCACACCACAGTCACACACAGCCATGAGAAACACACGCAAGAGAGCACACACACACCACAAACGCAAGTCAGTTCAAAATAATCTGGTTACATGTTTATTTACATTTGAATTATTTTCTCAGGTGGGATAAAAGCCTTGTTAATCCTTTGGATCCTAAGAGGCCGATATATCGCCCCTGACAACATATGGCAAAAAAAAGACACACCAATATTTTGGCTTTAATATATTCCTCTAATATAACGACTCTGAGTGACTACTTGGTAATTTTGATGAGTTAGGGTTCAAAGGATTAAGTAAGTTTTGATTAATGGTGAAATTAATTAAAAAAAATTAATTGGGATCTTCCTTTGCTTAACGATTGGAATGTCCTGATTAGGAAATAAACTTGTTGTGAGTATTGGTGTGTGGTGTGGTGTGGTGGTGGTGTGTGTGTACTGTGGTGTGTGGTTGGTGTGCACAAATTACAGTAGTGGTTGTGTGTGGTGTGTTGTGTTGTGTTGTGTTCTGGTGTGGTTTGCATTTCACTGCACACTGCACACACAGACAGCACAGAGACTCGTGCACAAGTGCACTGACTGGTGGTGGTGGTGGTGTGTGTGGTGTGGTGTGTGGTGAAGTTATCTTAATGAAGAGAGAGAGAGAGGTTTCAAACAAAATATATAAATTTGAATTGCTGTTTGTAAAAAAATTTAAACATTTTTATTCTCAAGTTTGTGGCAATAAAAAGTTTTTAGAATGACAATATTTTATTTTTCAGTAGATCCTGGTTTTTATTTCTCTTTATTTCAGTAAAACACTTACTTCGCATGAGTGCGCGCACAGTGTAGTGTGTGTGACTGTGTGATGTGCCGTGCCGTGGTGGAAGCACCAGCAAGAGCGCGAAAACGTAGAATACGCAAGAAGACGCAACGCACATAAAAAGCGCAAAAAAAAAAAACAAAAAAAACTGGCTACTTAAAAGTAATTTCTTTTGAATTTAGTTCGTAAATAAATTTTATCGTATTAATTATGCATTCTAAAGCAGTAAAATATCTAAACCTTTGGGATTAATTAGTCTATTTTATTTTTACAAGTCTCTAGCCTAGCATTTGTGACTTTGTAACAACGTCATAAAATAGTTAAAGTTTAGTTTAGTGTCGTCGTACGTAAATTCAGTTACATCTTACACGGTCACCGGCATTAACCAAATTTCTGTTATTTTTTTTATAAACTAATTAAAATCTATTAAAATCCATTATTTCCGAAACATTCGTTTTTTCCAGGAAGATAAAACCCAGAATTTCATCTTATCAAAACAAAATTATACAATACTTTTTCTAGAATTTTAAATTGAATTTTGAAGAATTTTATTTCACACTTTAAAACTTACAAAAGATAAATTATTTAAAAAAAAATTAAAAAATATTTTTGCATCGATTAAGAAGAAATTTTTTTTTTATTAACTTCATTCTTCTTCACTAAATAATTGGTGAAAATTTCATACTGATAAGATAATTACCTGATTTTTGGTAGAGTTTTTAAAAGAAGAGTCAGTGAAGAAAAATTATAACACTAAAATAATTTACAATATTTTCCAAGAAGTCATTAACGCTAAACTAGAAGATTGTGTGTGTTTTTTTATTTCTTTATTTTCCCAATTTCTTGTTCGTTTGAATGTCCAAAAACGGCTGTAGACAAATCTTGTATGACGCATGACGTAATCGGCTGTTGACTGCATCGCGACCGCCATTTTATGTTACTCTAGCCGGACGCATCAACAGTGATACTGACATTGGATTTTGCTGTTGTTCGTTAGAGCCTTTTGTCCCCTCCCCCAAACAAAACACCCACGGAGTTTTGGGTCTGTTCATCTGTGTCTGGTGCACTGCAGTACTAGGCCCATTTGTTCAGGTATGTCAAATTTCAATTATTGTTTTTGGATCTTTTTACGTTTGCCACTCCTCTTGTTTTGAACCTTCTTCTACTGTGTATTCTGTTAAAATGATTTTTCTGAAAATATTTCAATACCCGATATTGTCATCAACTCTGTGTACTGGATGTCTTTTAATTTAGACATAAATAAAGCAAAATTGTTTGTTACAGATTGTATTTGACATAATTAACTCGATATAACACATCTTATTCTAACAACAACCACCGAGTAGTCTGTATATGTTCGTGCTTGCTTTTTCGGTGGCGGTGCAATTTTCAATCTGGGCTTTTTTTTTAATATATGAAAATAAAAACCCGGCTATTTAACGATGAGATTTTGATGATAAAACCCAACTTAGATGATCATGAATTTTAGGTTTGTTAACAAGGCAAAATTTACTTTAAAAAAATGGTTATCATCTCCAAGTTGTATGAGTAATGAAAAAAAGACGCCAATCTGTTGTATTTGTTTAAATCAAATGCCATGTTTGTTATTTAAAATAAAATCCAGGTTTTAAAAATAAAATAAAGACATACTAAATAAAGGATCCAAATTCTTCAACTGATCTGAAGTATTATTAAATCGAAATTTTAATTTAATAAAATGAAATGAAATCAGAAAGCAATTTTATTTTAAACCATATTGACAAATATTGGCATCATCATCATTCCCTATTTTTTGACTCGCGGACATAAACTAAAACTATTAATTGAATTATTTAGCACGAAGATAAATATTAAAGAGATACGAATTCTTTAAGAACTTCCATTTTTTTATTTTTAATAAATTAATATTTTTAAAAATAAATTGTAGAAAACAAAAAACGTAATAACATGTTCTGTGAGTGTAGTAAAAAGTCAAGGTGTATGTGAGTAAACATTATTCCCCACACAAAGAAGAGAGAAGGAAGGGGTAGGGAGAATATGTTTACAAAATAATGCAACCTTCTTGTCAGATTAAAGTGAGAGCGCTCTTTACAGCCAGTGAGTGATTATAACACAAACACATATAAATAATAATAATAATAATAACAACAACAATAATAATAACAATAATAGCTAACCCCAGCATAAGTATCTTTTTTTAATTAAAAGAAAAACGAAATTAATGTATATTTTTATTCCTGGCATGTGTTTACAAAATAATGCAACCTTTTGTCAGATTAAAGTGAGTGAGTGACTGCGCTCTCTACAGTGAAAACACAAACACATAAATAATAATAATAATAATAATAATAACAACATAAGTATCTTTAGTTAAAATAAAAATAAAATTTATGTATAAGATATTCTTTTTTTTTCCTCGCAGAATAGGTCACAATAAACTTTCTAATGCAAACAACAAATTTAGGGTTTGGGGTTGATTTTTGTAGCAAATCCTTAGTTAAGTTCAACATTTAAAAAAAGGTTTAATATTGGAACTCATTCCACTAGGAGTACCTTTACCTTTAATTATATTTGAGATGAGGCCAGAAGAACAAGTTGGCCGAAATGTGCGGGAAAGAACAAAAACAACAGATTAGGACGACAACAAGAGTAACAATCCTGTAATTCGGCAAAATAAATTAAATAATTTTTTTATCTTATTATTAATATTGTAATTGAATAGAACCAAGTATTTTTTTCGAATTTTTAAAATCATTTTAGTTTAAAATAACGGCACCAGAGTCTTTTAAAAATTTAATAAATAATATCAGATTTTGGGGGGTTTCTTATGAAATTTATTATTATTGTAAAAGTGGAATTTGGAATAAAACTTTTTAAATAAAAAATTGTTCTTAATTTGTTTTGTTTAATTGCAATTATATTTCATCATTTATGCTTATACGAAAATACGAAAAAAAGAAAGAAAAAACTATTCTTATTCAATATATTTTTATATCTTGTTTTATCTTAAATTGGATTTCGAGACAGACGACCTTTAACTTTACCAAGCATAATCACAATTTTATTTCCTTCTAACCAACAAAGGTAGGAATTTATTTGAACCTAACATTTTTTTATCTTCAAATAATAATTTATGATGTTTTAGTTTTAAAAAGAAAACTTTAGGTTGTGTTTCGTTTTATTAAATGAACATTTCTGGTTTCAAGCAACCAAACCCCGAGCATCGTCGTTGATAATTGTTTTTCAACATTTGCTGCGAACATGGCGATCGATTTCAAACAGAAAGCCAAAGGGACATAATGCGGTTTTAGTTTTCAAGAAAACAGAGTTATCTTAATAAATAATTTTTCCTTAAATTAGATTTTTTTTTTGTTTTTCGTTTCGAAATTATCTTTTCCAAAAATCGAAATAGCCCTTCTTCTTTTAAATATTAAGACAGTCAAGATTTAAAATTAATGTTCTCATTTGATTTCAAAATCGAACTTTAGGAACACATTATTTTATCACAGACACCGATATATCGCGCTTTTATGTTAGTTTGAAAGCAAATTTTATTTGGTGGTTAGTCTTATTCTTGATGATGTAGATAAAAATTTAAAAATAAAATATTCTGCCCCCCCAACTTTTAAATTTAAAGAGCAAAACATTAAAAGTTAATGTAATAATTGAAAAAGGATTGGTAAGAGCTTTCTTTCTTAATGGTTAGGTTGTGGTTGAGAATTAATTTTATGAAAATGTTCTGATATCTTTCGTTAACAATTAACAAAGTTTAAGTTATTTGCTTTTTTTTTTTGCAATTATTTGGGTAGTGAATTAATTGTCATTCAGAAGAACCTAAGAAATTAATTTTAATTTCCTTAGAATAATTTAGTACCCAAAACTCAAACTTAATGTAACACGGTACGTGAATTTTACTTTATAAAACTGTTTTTTATTCGTTTAAAGTGTTTTAAGAATGTTTTAATTTTCAATACTAATTTTCAAAACTGAAGTCTAAAAGAAAAAAAAAAAACTAAACTAGCCTGTTACTGTCGCCATAAACCAACCAACAACAACCATCATAAAAAATGACAGCTTTCTCATGGGACTTCTTGGCGTTTTTTAATTTACTTTCATTTTGCAAAAGAAGTTTTTTAGAGGTTTTCCCACGCAAAAACTCGCTACCCTAGATCCTCCAAATCTAAACTCGTAGTGAGAGTGCAAACACAGCAGCAGACAGTGTGTGCACTCACTGCATTGCACTAGTACATTACATTGCATTAACTGCACAACATAGTGCATCCAATTAAATCACACACTGCACACTGCTCTTCCTCCTTTACACAAAAAACTGCACATATGGCATAGACAAACAATCAACCAACCACTAGTAATGATGATGATGATGATGAATACTGGTGGTTGTTTGTGGGTGCAAAAAGCACTACCCGCCCATGCCAACTTTACGACGAACTTGACTTGCTTTTCTAGGCTTCCATTTCAATATTTTTGTGTTTTTGTCTGTTAATAACATTTGTTACTCAACCTAGATTTATTTTATCTTTTCTTGTTTGCTGCTGCTGTCTGTCAACTTTTCTCCTCACGTTAGTGTGTGAGTGTGTCCACGTACTATTTCTTTTTTTTAACTTGATATTTGGAGTTACGCCACAAGGTCATGAAGATAAATTTAATTAGTTGTGGAAAATATATATTTTTTAATTTGAATAAAAATAAACTTATTCGAGCCGGATATTTATGTAGGCGTTGTTCGTCGCATTCATTCGCAACCCGCAATTTAAGGTCATAGATAATTTTTTTTTTTTTTTTAGCAACATTAGGTTTGCAGTATTTGTACACGATTTACATTAAAACCATATTATTCCAAATAGTACGGGGGGACAAGACAGGACAGATTCGAACTCGCATATCCACTCTCACCAAAAGTGGATTAAAATTAGTACTTAATTCGATGACTGTCCCCCACCATCATGCCGTTTTTCACCCTCGTATTATTCGTTAAGATGTTTTTAAGTTGTTACTAAAATATTTTTAAATCTCTCCTTTTTTTCCCCTAGTTTTTATTTTTTAAGCTTGAAAAATAACCACACACACACAGAGCGTTCGTTTCTGTTTTTCTTTCATCGTTATCAAATGATGAATGAATGACAATCTTAACAAACAAGTAGTAATTATTTTTCAATATTTGAATAATTTCATTTTTTTTGTGTTAGTTTTCTTGTTATTTGACATTAATCTCTTTCTTTCACTTTACAAAACCCGGCGTTGTTGGCGTTCTAGAAAATAACGCTCTCCCATCATTGTTGTTTTTTGCATTGTTGCAATGTTATTGTTGCATTGCTAACTTGCATTCATTTTATTACTTTATTTAATTAACTTTTTGTCTGTGTAGGGTTAAACAATAACCACTAATGTTTTTGCCATTTAAAAGGAAGTTACGGAAGATCGTGTATTTTATAATCTCAATCAGCTGTTTGTATTTTTGAAACTTGTAAAAGAAATACATTTTTTATCGGAAATACGTAAGTTTGATATTTTGAAAAATTTCTGATTTTCTTTTCAAAGATCAAGACAAGAATGCTTTATAAAATCCTATTTTAAAAGATTTTTTTTTTCACTAAATGGCAATGGAACCTTCTTAATGACTAAACTAAAAATGTTTTCAATTTAAGCTTTAAACCTAACTTTACATTTTTCTTTATTTTTAAAAATATTTTTAATTTTAATTTATCTTCAAATAAATTTAAAAAACAAAAACAAAACGCTGACTGAAATAAAAACAATATTTTTTTTTTGACAATTTTCACAATATTTTGACTGACATATATGATTATTATCAGTGGTGGTACTGGTACTGGTCAGTGGTGGTGTGTGGTGTGGTGTGTGGTGTGGTGGTGGTTGCTGGTACTACTACTGGTGTGTGATTTTGGTTTGTTGGTGATTAACTGACATTTATTTTATTCATTTGAAGTAGAAAGATTCTTACATTTGAATTTTCGTTTCACTGATTTTTACTTTTAACAAGGAATTGATTTATTAAGTTATTTGTTTTTATGTAATCCTTGAAGTTTTTGTTTAACCTTTTCGGTGTCTCCCCCACCCCCGTCATTATTATGGTCTTCCTTCACAACTTTCGGTCGATTTGCTCTCCAGCCTTACTCTGGAACTTAACTTATAATGCTACTTGATAGCCATTTTCGAGCCCCTTTCAAATCATCACACCCAGTATGATTTCATTTCTTTCATTTAATTTAAGGACTTAAATTCAAAGTTATGATTTTCTTTAGCAGTTTAAAATTTGTTTTTGTTGTAAATTTTGTTTATCATATTAAGCCTATCAATGTTGGTAAAACTTGAATGTCATTAGTGATGATGGTGAATTGGTGACCTGACTTTGTTATGAAAGTGAAAAGTCCTTGTTATTGAAAAAAAACAAAAATAAACACTAAATGGTTTTCTGCTCTTTTACCATTCTAATGATGATTCAAATTTAATTTTAGAATTCAAGTCAGTGAACCGACTTCCACAAATTTTTCATGAAAATTGAGAAAAATGAAGCTATCAGCTTAACAAGAAATTTTATTTTGTTTAAATTCTAATAACGTCTTTTATTTAAAATCATATTTACATTTTAAATTAACTTTTTAATTTTTGCAAAATAGACAATTTTTTTTTAGGTAGAGTATCGAAACTAGTATAATTTAATTCACAATTTTTATTCTCATTTTCATTGTTGGCCGATGTGTACTGACTTCTATAGCTTTCTCTTCACACGTCTTATGAGGAACTCAGAAACTTTCCTGGAATTTGAAATAACACAAATTCTTGATTATAGCTTCAGCTTCACATATCTAACAAAGTGTTTTTTTTTAATTTAAGTATTTTTATGGAAGTCTATTTACTCCCTCTCAAAAAAGAATTCCTCAGTGTTTCTTAAATTTTGGGGGATTATGACCCTATTTATGTTGAAATTACTTCCTATTTGAATTGGCTAATAATAGTGAGGTGAAAAAAACAAAAAGACTCCAAAGTAATTTATAACAGAGCTTCTTAAACTTTTATTGATTACACCCCAAAGAATGAATTTGTTTTTTTAGAGGCACCAGACAAATATAATAAATAAATATATTTAATTAACTATCCATGCAGAAACATACAAAAATACAAATATATCACACATACAAAAAGTAATTAATTTCCAAATCGATAAAAACTATTTTTATAACAACTCATTTTTAAGGCAGCAACTCCCCTCTGCCTATTATTAAAACCCCAAGATTTTGCTAGACAACTCCGTTTGGGGTCACAGGCCATAGTTTAAGAAGCCCTGTTCTGATTTAATGGAAAAGAAGGGACTCAGTTTATTGTCTAAGAGGCAACCTAAACAAAGAATGCTGGAAACTGAGAGACTAGCAATTTTTAAACCCTTTGGAGGGTATATCTGCCACACGAGGACATAAAACTGGCCCTGTGCCTAACTTGAAGTTACTGTGCTTGTTTCATATCTTAAGTATTCTTTGTTACTTACCCTTGTAGTTAGGATTGATCATCCCGTAAAATCATAATTATCTCTTAGAACTAATTTTAACTAACAATCAAAAATGATAGAATAGAATATAATGTAGAATTATATGTGAAGTTAGTAATTGCAATATGGGCTTACACAATATAATATGTAGGGCTATGACAAGAATATTCTTTGAATACAGAATATTCTTTTAACAAAATGCATATTCTTTTTAAAAAAGAATATTCACTTAAAAAGAATATTCTTTTTTTTTTTCAAAAGAATATGCTTTTTGCTTTTTGTTAAAAGCATATTCTGAAAAAAATTAAAAGAATATGCTTTTAACAGAAAACATATTCTTTAAAAAAAGAATATTCCCGAGAAATAAAAGCATATTTTAAAAACAATATTCCGTAGAAAAAGCATATTCTTAAGTATATTCTTGAAGAATATTTCCAGCATATTAAGATAATATAAAGCATAATTTAAAAAGAATATGTCACAGCCCTACTTATTACAATTCACATTTTTATTCCCCGCGACAATATTCACTGTTCTCAAAGATCAATTTATTAAAGATTGTATTGTTATAATTAGAATGTATAAAAATGTGTAATATCTACGTTTTCGGAAGAAAAGTTTATTCGTTTGCATTTTCTTTTCCTTCCACCCGAACAGGATTGGGCCTAGGGCCCCCGCAGTCCCAACAATTTCGGGAGGACCACCAGTTCCTTAGGGGTCGCAAGGCTCCTTGGCTTCTTTAGTAATTCAAAACATTACCAAATTAATTATTAGAATTGACTAGAAAATCATTATCAAACTTTAAATATACAGACACCTATCGATCCATCTCTTTTTCTATCAATCTATCTCCATTTGTACATATGATCTTTGATCAAAGGCTCCAGTATGTTGGGGAGTCCAACCTGCCTATTTAGGGGAAAGGGGGTAGCCAGGGGCATTCCGTGTCGGGGCTGCTGCGTGGCTAAGCATGGGACAGCAACTGAAGTATAGATCACGAGAGTGATAACCAGAATTCAGCTGTTGATTTACTCTATCTCTTCTCCAAGATTTAGAAAAACAAAGCAGAGCTGCTTTTAGCTTTGTTGTGGTCGCCAATTGTTGTGGTCGAGTGTGGTTGAGGGTAGCATTGTATACAGTGTAGTTATTAAATATAAGAAACAAGACGACAGTATTAATAGTCAGGAGGCAAAATCTGAAAAGAGGCCTAGAAATCACTTTAGGGGGTACGGAATGTTAGGAGCAGGCATTCATGTTAGACTGTTAGAGGGGTCCATACTGAAGGTTTTTCAGGTGGATGCCCATTAAGGACAATTAAAAATTGGCAAATTAGCTTTTTTCCCTACCCTAAAAAGCATTAGCTTAACTAATCCGATGTGTTCATGCCTTATTTATTTATTTATTATTTCAAAAACACCATCCACGGCAAATGACACTATCATCTTTCCCTCTCTCGCAGAATAAACGAAAAGACATGACAAAATAGCAGTACCCAATACTCGGACACTGCTGGGAGCTGACAGATAATAATAATAATAATAATACTCTATTTGATATCACATTCATCCCACTTCTGATGCATAGATTAAGCACAAGTGAATATTATAAAAGATTCTAAGAAAATCACTTTTCGATTTGGCGGCCATTTTGTTTTTCTGCAATAAAAACAATAATCATCATCATCGGCAGTCACTCGTGGTCGAGTATGACTGTCCTCCGTTTTGGTCCCTGTGGACCCTTTAAGTAAGATGCCTGCGCGTGATGTCTTTTAACGCTGGGAGACTGATGCACCTGCAGTCACCACACGGACCCTTGGCAAAGGAGGACCTGGTTCCAATGGTATGGAGAGAACCATGGCGACAGGAGGCTATCCTCTGTTGCAGCCTTCGTCCACCTTCAGTGCCGTTGTGTCATTGTAGACATCATCCGCCACATCTAATAGACTTGGAAGTACACTTGGGGCATTTAGACTTCTCACACACACACACACACACACACACACACGTACACACACAAACACACACATACACACACAAACACATAGACATACGATCACACACACACATATACACACACACCTATACACGTTCCGTCTCTCTTTCACACAAATACCCTAATAGAGTTAGGAAGGCCACATCCGCCGTTGAGGTATTTAACCCATAGCTGGAGGGAACATTTGGCTTCATACCTTTCCCAAGGGTGTGGGTGGCAACAGTGGAGCATTGAGGTCTGGAATCGTAGTATGCGAGTTCAAATCCCAGTCAAAACCATTACTTTCACTTTAGCAGCCTCGGGCAGATGGGGC
>JAUZSX010000035.1:409117-437212 GCA_034780655.1 Idiosepius hallami
AATACCATTAAAGGATAATTTTCAATTATTGTCATCTCTGAAAAATTTACAGAAAGTAAAATTTCTGAGTTTGTATAATTTTATTTCTTAACAATAAATTTTGAGAATTACCTTGGTGGAACACAACTTGCATTTATTGCAATGTTTATTCTCTGGGGCAGAAAAACGTTGGCAAACTTTGCAAAACCTGGAAATAAAAAGAAAACACAAAAAAAAAATCAAAATTTAAGATCCACATTTTTTTAGAATGTTAAAGAAAATAGAAAAACTTGTTAAGAAATTATAAGTCTGTATTATTTAAGAGATTTAGGTTTTGGTTATAATTTATTGTTTTATACATCACATTCTTTTGATTTGTTAGGCAGCAATGATGGAGCAGTGGTAAAAGCTTGGACTATTGAACCGTATTAAATAAATTCAAATCCCAGTCAAAACCATTGAATTCACTTTCAGCTTCTTCGTTAACTCAGGAGAGTAACTCATCTAGGTGTAAGGAGAACACTGATATCAAAAACCCGAGTAGATGAGATCCATCAACTTAATGAGGGTAAAATCATCTATGTTTAAGAGCAACAGTGATTACATAAATAGCCAAGGATATAATGAATACGTAAAACTGGCCTTGGTTTGTGCTCTATCAATTTGATACATCCAAGGAAAAACACTGAAAAGTAAATAATCAGAACTATTATAGGGTACTCCACTTGCCAAGATAGATTGCTTGAAAGTTAAGAAAAAAAGCCACTACACAGACAAGCAAGATCTAAAATTTATAAATAGATTGAAAAGAAAATTGTTTGTTTGGTTTTACGGCTTATCAACCATTTTAAGTCATTTGATGCCTAGAACAATCATTTTTTTCTCCACTTGTAGTTTTTTGAATAACAAAATAAGCAATATATAACTCATATCTGAAGAGATGTGGGGATTCATACCTTTCCCTAGCATATTAGTCCAAATATGAGCACAAACAAAGACTAAGAAATCAAACCACGTATTATGATTGCGAAGTCTTTCTGTCTATCCAGTGTCTTAAGTGGAACTCCTCAAATGCAAATTTCCCATTGAACTAAAAAACTGCATTCTTCATTCAAAAATGAAAAATTATATGATTAGACAAACTTACCAATAACCATTTTTGGTTGGAAGCGGAATCAAGCGGGGTTTAATATTAGTGAAGATTCTGACAGGAGATCCTGTTTTGGATTTGGTTGCATTGAACATGGAATGGTTCACGTAAGTTACCTGACAAAACAAAACAAATTGCCTTTCAACACAATAAATCCATTTATTAATCAGGGTGGGCCGTAAGTCATATTACATTTTAAAATTTGAATAACTTTTTTTCTATTAATATATTTTTATTTATTTTTTCATAATCATAAAATAGTATCTTTGGTCATGTTTGGCGTCGTTAAGTTTACAAAAGAAAAACAAGATAATTGAATTTTACTTTGAAAAACGACAGTCAATTGTTGCAACACAAAGACCTTATATGCACCATTTCAATATTAGGCATCCTCATTGTAGACATGCAAAGACCTTATATGTACCATTTCAATATTAGGCATCCTCATCATAGACTTGCAATAATGAACTTAGTGACGCCTTTTCAAGAGCAGGGCTGTATAAATGATAGGTCTAGACGTGGAGCAAGTGGCTCACTACATACACCTAAAGTCACTATAATGAATTATGGGCCACCCTATATTATAACTAACTATTTTCAAATATAAGTAGTGTTCATTTACATTGTATAACAGCCAATACTTAACCGATGCATATAAACTAGACTTAAATTCGAGTAATAGATAATTCCTTACTTTTGGCTAGAATTCTACTTTGCCTTATATTCAGAATAGACTTATATTGAAAAATATATGATAGCACTAATAAACTTGATTTAATTCAAGACAAGCTGATAAAGATAGAATTCCTATTGTTCATTGCTTTTCTGTCTTTTCTCTGGAGAGTCAACCAGAATGGATTTGATAATTTTCATGAACATCTATCGAATAATAAGATCAGCAGAATGTCTTGCTCATTTTCTATGACTATGAAGAATATGTGAACTATTTTTAAAAACTGAATATGAATCATGTGTTTTTTTAAAAACATCTTTGCATATAAGATTAAGATTTGTAGAAGTGAAATATAGCATTTCATCTGATGAAACGAAATTGAAGTTCTAATTTTTTACTCTTTCAACCAAGCTTTAGAATATTTACCAATTTTCAATATTGCAACCAGCTTGTATGGTTATTTCAGATTTTCTATTAGAACTTAAGCCATAATTTGACTCAAAGTTTCTTTGTTGCATCTGAATTAGCTATTACTTGTTAAAGTTTGGTTATACAGGGTGTCTGAAAAGTTGCTGTGATGTAGAAAATAATGTCTTAATGCCAATGGAGGCCATTTCCGGCATTTTCTTTAAGATAAACTGTGATAGTGTGAATAAATAAAATCTTTATATTGTCTAAATGTTTTATAATGTAATTTACTGTTTATTAGTTTATTTAAATTTCTATTGACCCATAGCGCACAGTAACTTTTTGGACATTCTGTAGCTTACAGTCCAGGTTTTTACTGCTTTAATATCCCTGGATGTATAACTTTAAATTTACCAGATATATCTGTTTTATTTTTCACTTGAGGACCTTGTTGTTTTTCGCTTTAAATACCATTGACATATTTAGTAGATTATTTTTGATAGATGCATTAAATAAAACTCCTTATATATAATACAAGTTCCTATGCTTTTATTAAAAGATAATGTACTTAGTGTCGCATCTCTTAAAAAAATGATTTCATACTTTAGCAAGTGGCACTTAGCATATTTCTTCTAGAATGTTTTACAATCCTGATGGCTTATGCATCCAGAAAAACTTGTTTCTAGACATTGTTTCTTAAATCTCAACACTGGAGATCTCATAAAGCTAGATTGTTCATTAGCTATTTTGAGCCTTTCAACACACTTTTGGTTAAATGTAATAACAAGAGGAGTCTGGTTATAGTTTCTTTATTCAGTCAAAACTGATATATGACAATATGTTCAATGAAAAAGAGAAACTCTACAAATGTCTTTCCAAGATAATTTCCTCCATGTATTCTTTGCAGGAGTCGTAATCACTCTAGGCATAGCCATTGCAGAAACAATGAAACTATCAACAGGATATCAAATATATTATAAGGATTCAAGAACGATGTTGAAAAGATCCAGGAAAATTAAATAGATGTTCATTGTGATGATAAAAACAATTTTTTTTAATTTTTCATATGAAATCATTAGTCTAACTGAATATTTTACATTGTAAAATTTAAAAAGAGGATAATTCAATTGATAAATGTTTATACAAAAGTGAACTAACAAATTTTTAGCTATAGTTTTAATGGCATATTGTAAGGTAAAATAGTTTTTTAATAATTTTTTAACAGAATTTTCATTTAAAAATATCTAATACTTACTGGCTACACATCCAAAAGTGTTTATATAATAACCTACAAAAATCAACAATCCAAATGATTAACAAAATTTGCTGCAAATATTACGTATATTTCACCAAATATATATATACATATACTTACACACATACTCAAAAGTATAAAAGTTTTTATTAACTTACTCTCTAAAAATCTGGATTATAAAATTAAGTGGAAACATTTTTTTTTTATAAGAAAGAAACATCTTAATGGACCTTTAATTATTTCTTTTTTTCAAAAAATATTTTAAGGGAAAGTTTGAATAAAATAAATGAAATCATGGTTTTTCAGAATTCTTGGGATGAGGCTTGATAATTTTTAGATTTCTTTTTAAACCATTTTCCTCATCCTTATTCCCAACGTTTTAACTGACAAACCCTTCAGCCCTCTTCACGTGATCTAACTCTGGAACCTTATCGTTATTGGTAGTATCTGCAGAATTTCAAACTTAACCCTTTACTCAAACTGTTCACCTTGACCAAGTAGGAGTGTTAAGCCTTTGAATCTGAATTATTACTGCTTTTTGGTAGGATTAAAACATTTGCCTTCAAGTTATGTTCATGTAGAACAGGAACTCAATGCCTTTATCTCTTGTGCCTTATAATTATAGGAATATAAATCCTTTAAAAATCTGGAAAATGATTTAAAATGTAAATATTTGTTTACTAAAACAAGGTCTAAAGAAAAATATGTTATTTAACATGAATAAATAGGAGCTATGTCTCATTAAATAAACTTTACCACTGAAATATGATTTGATGATTTTACAAAGTTAATGTAAAGAATTATTTGTTGCATGTTAAAAAGCAATAAACAAAAACAAGTTTATTTTTCAGAAATCAAAACTGTCAACTGTTTATATTTTCAATAGGCTGACTTTTCCAAACATCAAGTTGAAACCTTATAAAAATCTTTTAGTGCATTTATTTTGACCTTTTCCAATGACTTGACTGATACTTGATTTTTTTTATTCTCTTTTATTAAGTACAACACATTGGATAAAATAGAATAACAGGCTGTAAATTATATTCACTGCTGCTGTCCACCAATTTCATTATTTACAATTTCACTTGTCAATTACAGGGACAACCAAGCTGACTACAGCTTAATGTAAATTCGAGGGTTTTGTTGATAAAAATTGAGCTTACATTCAAAACAAAAATCTGAAATGTGCAAACTTTCTGAATGAGAAGATTGCCCCCCCACCGCACCATATTAGGTTGTTCCAAAAGTTTGTAAACACTTGCTAAAATTGAAATTTTACTCACTAAGTAATAAAAATTTTTCTTCAAAATAAAGATCATTTTCCAAGACTTTCTGCCATTAATCTGTAAGCTTTCAGATGAGGTGAAAGAAACATTCAGCCGGCTTCGAATCAAAGAATTCTTGACATGCTCAAAAAGTGTTTACAAACTTTTGGGACAACCTGATTTATCAAAAACAATAACTGATTTAATTACACTTGTTAAATTGGTTTATTAACCTTTTCAATCCCTATATATTTGCATCTCATTGAACAAAAAATAAAGTTATTTATTAATGTAGTTGTTTCAAAACTTCTGTTTTGTTGAATCAGTGTATGTATTAAAAACCTGAACAGATTCACAATTATTTAGCTTTGTAGTTCCTGATAATTTTTTTTTTATTATGAATATGATTTCTATATATATTCATAATAAATTTTTTTGTCATGAAATTATGAACTTATTGATTATATACACAATTAGGGAAAAATATTTGGTTACTTAATAGAGAATCCAGCAATCTGTCACCCAAATATTTAAATGATAATATTAAAAATGTGTTGTATTGTATACTTTGAGTATAGTCTTGATTCTCATGTTTTTCAATGAACTACTCCTTGTTGGGAACTTTATTTGTTCTAATTTAGTGTTTTGAGTTATGTTGAATAATAACACTGTTAAAGGAATGAATACATTAAATGGGTCACCCCTGTGAAAGGTTAAATGTCTTTATTAAAATGTAGGCCATGTCTGCAAGGGCAAACATTCTATAACAGTTTACAAAGTTAACATTAGTTAAGCTTTGTTTACTTATCAAATATTGTTGCCAGTAAACTAAGTCTTAATATTTTCTGTTATTTTGCAAATCTGAGAATAATAGATTTTTTTTTTTTAAATATATTTAACTTTTCTTAAAAAAATGTTTTAAACCTAAAGGCTTACTTGATAGAAACTTAGTTGAGAATAGATTTTGAAATAAGTAATACCTTGGGATATGAATTTAATTTGTGCCTTGACTGCCGTTATATCTAAGAAAAAAAATTGTATCTCGAAGCAATTATTCCCATTTATATCAAAAGAAATCAAATTAATCTATTCCAAGTTTAAGGTTGAAAGTTCAAGTAAGATAAATTTCCCATGATGCTGTTCATTTTTGCACAGTTTTTACTAAATGGTCCTTTTAGTCTGCAAAAAATCAAAATATGGAACTAAAATTATTTCCCAATAAAAAAAATTGTTCTATCAAGAAAGCTATTTGAAAATGAAAAACTATTTTTGAACACACATAATGAAATCAACTCTTTAATGTTTTAAATTATTGGAATTTTTACTATGAATTGAATTTTGTCTTTGTAATAAACCTTTGAATAGTTTTTATTTAAACTGGTCATAATATGACAAGGATGATAACTTTCCATATCAGCAGGTTCGGTTGGGTCGACATGGTCTTTGAATTTCTACAAAGATATATTTGCTTTTCACAGTCTTTTGACTAAAAAATAAAGGTTGAGACTTGGGCTTTAGAAATAAGAATCTTAAAATCATGTGTTGATTAGAAGATACTTTAACCAGTTATAAAATTGTTTTACAAAGGGTTCTCTTGTTAACAACTTGTAATTACAAACCTTTATTTTGTTTACAAATAATATGCTTTTATGCAGATTTTTTTAAACTTCATCATATAGAAGATTCAATGTCACAATGGCTAAGCTATTCTGCTTAAAATAACTTAAAACATCTTGAATAGATTTTTGAAATACAACATCTTGAGTAGATTACAGATAATATAATGCATTCAATTTATCACCCAATTTTGAAAAATATCTATTCAATTTTAAAGTGTAACATTCTTTATACTTTTTTGTGTTTGGAGGAGGGGGTTTACATAAACAATTATATCATTGTGAAATTAAATTATTTTTTATATTATGGAAAAAGAAATAAATGCAATTGATTTTCTTGAATGAATTTAAAATTAATCCTGAAACAGCAAAAACAAATCTCAGCATCAACAGAAGTCAGTCTGTTTAGTTTTACGGTATATCAACCTTGTTGAGAACTACCAAATAACATTCACTGTAATGGTGATTTAAAAAAAAAAAAATCTATGAAAAGCGTCTACATGGTGTCTCAAAGAAATGTACCCCAAAATATAAAAAAATGTACTCCCAAATATAAATTTGAAGCTATTCCATTTCACTGTATGTTCATAAATAAAGGATTTTGAAGTGTAAGTACATTTTTTATATTTGTGAGTACATTTTTTGAGACACCCTATATTTGCAGTTGATAAATTTAGAATGTTAATTTGGGCATATTGGTGGAAAATTTTAAAGAAATCTTGATAAGAAATATGTCAATAATTTCATATTCTAGACTACACAGAAGTAGAGAAAAGTTTCACAAATGAGTGTGAACCTCAATATTTTAGTCCTTTTCTTGAAGTAAATAAAACTCGTCATAAACAACAAAAAGTGAATCAATTATAATAATCACAGATGATTTGCTTCTTGGTTGGAACCATGAATATAAAAACATTAAATGCTTTAAGTCGGTTCTCACTCGTGTCTGGGTATTGGGTATATGTCACTTCTCTTATCTTTCTTGATATGATGAGAGGGGGAGGGCAACAGAGTGCAAATTGCTGTGAATGTTGTTTTGAATGGTCATGGCTGCACAACAGCCATGCACACACACTTGGCCCACATTGCTTCCATTGCGGTTCAAGAGGGATGATGCAAGTTGCATAAGGCTGCATTGTTCATGATTCACTGAGATATGCCTGGCCGACAGACGTTTCTTCCCAGTGGTTTGACTGTGTTCCTAGACACTAACCTGGGAATTTCCATGTCCTAGCACAAAATATGGTACATGATTATTCCTAAATAGACACTCATCCAACTATTGACCAGGCTTGCCGTTTCTTAATAGTATAATTCATCAAAATGGTGATAGTGACTAAAAAAATAAATATATTACTGAATTTTGATAGATTAATGAATATAAAACTATTGTCATCAAATCTATTAGATATTAAATAGGAACCTAATTAGAACTATAACATTTTATTTTATCCAGCATATTCACTTAACTTTTTTCGTAGAAAATAATAAAATAGAAGAAAAAAATCTTTACAATTAAATGGCCAGAAAAATCTTTTTCTTATTCATTCAATTTCTAGACATTGAAATGTTATACAACTCAGCTGGTTTGTGACCAAAGAAAATGTGATTAAAAATTCTGATACGGATTTCTTAAACCTTTACACCCAGTGATAAATTGGGCAGCAAATTTGTTTTTTACTCTTACTGTAGCATTCTTGTTTTTACAAGAAAGAGTCGCTAGCACTATGCTCAACCCTCAGCCTGCAGGACCTTTTGTGGACTTTTGAAATCAGTATAGCACATCACGTAGAAGTTGACAAGCCTCATCTGCCTGAGGAAGCTAGCGGCAGATAGAATGGTTTTGACTGAAATTTGAACTCATGTAATACGATTCCATAGTCTTTAGCTTTTACAAATGCTCCATCCTCACCACCGATATATAAGAATTCAAAGTTCAATATATTTTAAGTTAATATATTTTTAACAAAATTGATTTTACATATGAACAATTTAGAATTATCTTACCAACACTATTTTTAAGGTTTGTGCTAAAAAAAATACCTATTTTAGAAAAAATGTCAATTGGATAGAAAAAAATATATTTACAAGTTTTTCATTTTACTTTAATCCAGTTTTTCTCTCTAATGGAATTCCATTCAACAGGTAATCTCATTAATATTTTAAACTACTATTTATTATCAAAACTTGATCTTAAAACCTCCGATTTTAAAAAATACATGCATACATTCAGAATATTTCTTTTATATTTTGTGAGAGATCAGATAATATTTTTTATCTGTTGTTTTTACCAAACAAATTTTCATGATTGTTAATTAACAAAACTATTTTTTTTGTATTTATAGATTGAATAGCTGCTACCTCAATCTGGAGGCTGCTGAGGGACCGGCTTTGAGCGAAAACACTCCTACCAATCCCCAGATGCCTGCCAGTATGGTATGTATGAATGTTTTCAAACATTATTCAAAATAACATAAATATGGAACTTGTTTTTTTTTTTACTGTCAAGAATTTATTTATATATCTAATTATTCTTTATATTCAAATCTTTTAGTAATTTTTCTCCTTTAGAAATTGTTTAGTTAAAAATTTAAGATGTGTAGGATACTGAACTGAAAATGCAAATGAGATGTTTTATTTTACAATAATACATCCCGTATCTGAAACGGGGCTCTACATTGTGAGTAAATCATTCGCATGCATTTGCGTGTGGTTTTTCCAGTTGGCGACTAAAGATAAGAAAAAAAAAATCGAATGTCTTTTTGGACTTTTTTTTTTTTTTTCACAAACAAATCTTCCATTAATGAATGAAAAATGTCTATTTTTTCTTTTTTTAAACAAGGCTTTTTAAATAAGTATCTCTAAAACTAAAATGAAATTTATCACCTGGTATCATTTCCCAAAAACTAATAGCATTGGGATAATCTTATAACCAGACATGCTGAATTTCCTCCTATAAATTTTGTCTGTATCATAATTCGAAAATTAAACATAACTTCCCCTAAAATTATATTTTATATTCATAACAGTGAAATAGCATTATATTGTTTGGCTAATAACTTTTCTATTTGTCTAGTAGTCAAAAGTCAACTAAAGTTAAATTTGTCTGTAGAACCTTGGGAAATTGTTTTAGTTCTGAATAGCTTAATGCTGTGAAATAGATTATGTTGATTATAATTTGTATGTTCTTTTATTAATTACTTTTTTAGTTAGGATTGAAAGTCCAGTTGTTATGATTCATTTTTTGTTTTTACTTTTTATGTTGATTTGAAACTGTTTTCTGTATAGTTTCCTAAGAAATAGGATAGAGATTGAAAGTGATTCAAATGTTTTGTTTCCCTCAAGTTGTAGGGGTAGATAAAGGAGACAAAACTATCTAGAAGTATTTAACACAAAGGTTTGGGAGTTTGTTAAGTGATACCTGAAGAAGGCTAAAGGACAGATCAGCTAAAATATTCTAAATAAATAAAAAAACAGATTAAAGTAAAAGCAAATAGTTTTAATAATGATCCATAAGAATATTGTTAGCCAAGCTCTTTTTGTTTCATAAATGTCTTCACCAGGACTCTATGGACAAATTTACCATTAGTTAACTTTGGACAACTTGATAATTTCATTTACTAGTCTAATAGGAAAGTTACTAGCCAAACCTGAGAATTGATATTTCACTATAATTTTA
This sequence comes from Idiosepius hallami, assembly GCA_034780655.1. Lineage (NCBI taxonomy): Eukaryota > Metazoa > Mollusca > Cephalopoda > Idiosepiidae > Idiosepius > Idiosepius hallami. The sequence goes on from JAUZSX010000035.1 coordinate 419,143, forward strand.
TGAATAAACAAATAATTCAAAATTTAGTAACTCTTTAAGATGGTATAATCCATTTCACTTTGCACTACTTTTTCTTTTGCATAAAAATTTGGTGATTTTTTTAACATTTTTAAACATTCTTGTAAAAAAAAAAATCTTGTGTATTGTTCTATTTCAATTCTATTAAACCTTTTATTGTTCAAATAATTTTACTTTCATTTAATTTTAAAAAGAGGTTAAAAAGACATTTTCACTTGGTATTTATAAGATTGTCAGTGAAATATAAAGTCGCCAAAAGATAAGGGTTTTATAATTTTTAGTCACCAGTTAGTAAAACCATTTGTAACTATAGCCCCGTACACTTAGATGCAAATTTTGTGATGAAGTGATTTTATTTTATGAATATTCTTATTTGATATAGAAATTGTTTTCACCTTTACAAAAACTGTTTCCTAGTTGTAATTGTTTCATTTACTTTAAGAGAATTATTTTCATTTGGCATTTTTGTTCATTTTGAGATTAATGTGCTTTTTAGAGTAGATTTGTTAGAAACATTTCTTTTAGTTTAGGTATGTTTTTTTTTTCTTTTTTTTAGAAAAAGAGCTTTACTGCTTACAAGGTATTTTACTATAAAAACAATTCAATTTTAAAATATAGGTTTTTTTAATAACTTAATTTTCATCTTATACATATTTTTTTATTTACTTTGTGATAAACAGATTTTAACTTGCAGACATTTTCATTCCTGCAGTTTTTAAATGCATATGAATAAACATTTGGTACTTATATGTGTCCGGGAAATAACTAATTATAATCAGTTTGAGAAGCAACACTATTAAGATTTAAAGAGTCTGAAGATTTTAAAGTAGAAAACTAAACAATCTTTCTGTTTGGATATTATGAGACTGGAAACAAAGTTAGAAAGATATAAAAATAAAATGTTTTAAAATTTTTGTGAGAGAGCAAAATAATCAATTGAATACCATGGAAATATTTGACAATTCACTAATTTTCTAATTTTTAATTCACATATCTATTTTTCAATTTTTAAGTAAAACTAGGTTTAATATTTCATGTTTATCGAGAAAACTTCTTATTGTATTCAAAACTATTTCTTAATTATAAGTTGATTTGTGTTGAACAGGTTTTCAAGATATTTCTTTAATTCATGTTGCTTTTATCTTTTTCTTTTTGTAAATATTAGCCCATGGGACAAACTCATGACTCATTACATGTGACCAACTTTATTAAATAGTATTATTAGATCATGGGAACAAGACTAAACTGAACCAATTGTTAACTAGTTGTAAATATGAAGGTTGAAATTGCATAGTGGACCTTGATAATTGTTGAAGGTTATAACTATAGAAAATCTTAAACTAGTTTAATGCAATGTTATTGTCTATTTTGAATTATTTAAAAAAAAACTGAATTGTATGTCATTATGATTCACCAAGTAAAAAAAAAATGCTAACAAATAAAGTAATTTCTCATATTGATATTTATTTTCCTCGTTTCATTAAGTTGGTTAGTAAGATTTATGTAAGTTTTGTTCTTGTATACTCCATTTACTCAAGTGATTCTATTAAATATTTCTTCTTACACAAATGAGAAATTTACATGCAGTTATTTTAGGTGTAAGATAAATTTAAAGCCTGTCAAAAAAATTCACAGAAACATTATTTTCACTTTCTATGAATGTTAAAATCTAAATTTTTTTTATGGCTTTCACGTTTATTCTAGTTCCTTATTTATCTAGTAACATGTGCTGGGACTTAGAATACACCTTGCGGCCCCTTTACCCTAAAAAGGAAAGTTGCACCCCTTTAACCTACTGAAACCTTCGACCATATATACATACATATACAAATATAGATATATACATAGAGAAAGAGAGATAGGCAGAAAGAATGATGGATTGATAGATGTATATTTCAAGTGTGATAATGATTTTTCTAATTAATCCTAACAATTATTTTGGTAATTTTTTGCATTACAAAAGATCTGTGAAGCCTTGCGGCCCCTAGGGAGCTTGCGGCCCTCTCACAATTATGGGGTCTGTGGAGGCCTTAAGCATGGTCCTGTCTGTGGGGCAGGTGGTAAGGTGGGTCTTGGTGGATTAAGAACCTGGCAGCCCAATGCAACCTGCATCATGGACACCGTCTGTCTCATCCCTCTTGAGTTGCTGTGGAAGCAATGTGGGCCAGTGAGTGTGTGTGGCCATTGAGCAACCATGACCACCCAAAACAATATCTTTGGCAAGTTGCACTCTGCCGCCTTCCCCCTCTCTTTGTATCAATGAAGATAAGGGGAAAAAATGACGTACGTAATACTCGGACATGAGTGAGAGCAAGCGTTTTTTTCATCTAATAACAATTTACAAGTTAATATGTCAATCTAGAGACTGGTCCTCGACATTTTTTAACCTATGGACCCTTTTTTCCTTCCCTTTTTTTTTGTCGGTCCTCCTTCATAACTATATTGGTCATAAAACAATATTCTATTTAGTATGGGTGGGCAAATGTCATACAGGCAATATAAAGCTTCATTACTTTTTTTTTTGGTTCAAGGCAATTTTTTAGAATTTTTTTAAACTAGAAAATACATTCAGATTTGTTTGAATTTCTACTTCAAATTTTTTCACTTTAAACCAAAATTACAGTAGATTTTTAATAATAAAAACCATTATGAGTTGGTTTCTTCATGGACCATTAAAATATGATTGTGGAGCCCAAATTTATTATATTCTGCCTGTAGACCCCCAGAAATATTCCGTGGACCCTGGTTGAAAACCCACTGGTCTGAAACTTCATCAAAACTTTACTTAATTATAATATTTCAATTATTTTTTAAAAAACTTTAAGGGTTGGATTTCTTTGCATTAGATAAGAAAATAAATATCTAACAACTATAGGTGTATTTAAATAGCTAAAAAAGTTCAATTTTTTTAATAAACATTTAATAAACAAATTGAGACCAGACTTTTACACCCCAAGAAAATTGGTCAGCTTGGAACACGTGTGAAACAGAATAATATTAAATAACAAAGAACTTGAAACCATTTCAAATAATAAAGAGCTTTAAACTATTTTTACTTAATAATAGCTTGTGAAAAAAAAGAATTTAAAAGCACGAGTGTAACCAAAAATACATTTTTTTAATTGAATATTTTTTTTTTTTAAATTAAGAAAATCATTTTTCAGCTTTACAAAAGATTTGAAAACTTTTATAGAAAATATAATTTTCTTTGAAATTATTATTGAAATAAATTGGTATAAAAATTTTTAAGGAAATCAGTGCCGCCGTGCCTAGCCACGTAGCGGGCCCCAACATAGAATGCGCCTTCCGGCCCCTTTACCCTACAGAAGACAACCCCTAAACATACTGGAGGCTTCAATTAAAGACTATATATACATAGAGAGAGATATATATATTTTGTAACCTTCCATGATGCTTTGGAAGACAAACTATTTTCTGAATTTATATTTTTTCAAATATTTTTTTTGCTACACAATGTCAATACTTTGTTTCTGGTGTTATTTTTAGTTTCACACAATTATCATTTAGCTAAAAAAAGATTTTGCTAATCATGAATCTTTTTCATTATTATATTAGAATACAATTTCTAGTTTTCTTTAATAAGCATTTTTATTCAAAAAAAAAAAAATTAATAAAGAAAAAGATTTTTCAGTTAAAATTGAAACCAAAGTTTTTCTGTTAATTTAGTATGGGAACAGGGGGTAAATTACCAATTTTGTGAGGGTAATAAATGCGCTATGGATGTGGGGGTGTGCTAAATGAAGGCAAGTTGGAGAAAAGAACACATGGAGGATCCCACAATGTTTAAAACTAGGGAAAGGGACAATTATCAGTATTGAAACTGCTTCATCAGTATTGAAATTGTTTATAAACCCTAGTCAGGCCAGTTTTGCCTTGTCTTAGTGGCATTTGCTCCAGGACTTATCAGTAGAAGTATGACATACTTTTATTAAAGAATATTCTTGTTGTTACTTGACTATTTTACAACTTTAGAACTTCTTTTAATTCTGTAGGTATTCTGTGATAATATTATTTTAAAGAATATTATAGTCACAGCCCTGATAACAATATTCTTTAACAAAACCATATTGTCATAGCCCTACTTATCAGTCGTTATTAAACCCCCATCATCTACCAGTGGACCCTTTTTGTTATTATCCATGTATTCTATAAGTAAATTAGTTTGTTAAGCTGAGTTCTTACGCATGTGGGGTCAATTCATTTTAGTAAAAATTCTATTTGGAAAAAATTATGGAACCCCTGATTTAGTATTTATACACACAATCAGATTTTTTGAATATGTACTTGGATTGATTCATCATATTTAAAGATTCTAAAATGAAATTACTTTAATTGGATGTGTTGTAAAATAAATTATCATTTTGGCTTAGTCATTAAAAAGATATTCATTATCAGTTTGCCTAATGTAATGAAAAAACAGAATTGGGCTTATTCAATATTTTGATTAATCTTGAATTATAAATAGCATTTAGAAAATTTGGAGAAATAACTAGGTTAGAATGAGTTTTTTCTTTAAAGAAAGACTATTGAGAAAAAACAAATAATAATCTTTTAAGTTTATTTCCTAAGAAGGCTAATCAATTTTGGTATTTATTAAGGAACACGGACCTGGCCCATATATAAATTTTTACTTTTAAATTTCAAGAAATGCTCCCTCTATGAATGGTTGGTGAATTGCTCAATCCGACATAAGTCAATGTGTAGTATGTTTGCAGACATTTAAATTTTTTTTTCTTAAATAACTTTTAAAAAAAATAAAAAGTTTGAGGCAAGTTTGAATAAAACAAATAGGCATAACTAAGCCTAATTCTACCCAACAACTCTAAGTCAATGTGCAGACAAGTATGCTCATGTGTGTTTTTATTTTTTGGTGTGGTCAGGGGGTTTTCATTTTAAATTTTTTGTCTTTTTTGATAAAGTAACAACATAATTTTTTAAATAAAAGAATAAAGTACTTCCCCCAAAAAAAACTTTAAATGCAAAAAAAAAAAAAAAATTTAAGCTAACATGTGTCCATGCATTGACTTAGAAGTCGTAGAAGGAATATTTGTTGAAGTTAACTGTAAAAATGTGTGCCTGCACAAAACTATGTTCTTATAAAATTACCTCTATTCAATAAAACCATGTTCTTTTAATAGTACCTCAAAGTATTAAGATGAAAAAAAAAAAATAGAACTAAAGTTATAGTTATTGAACTGTCTCCACACACTCAATAATTGTACAAAAATGTATACAAAAAACATGTAAAAGTTATATCATTGTTTTTTTTACAATTAATACAAAATAAATTACTAATAAAAATTTTTACATAATTCAAAATAATCAAACAATTATTTAGCACCACAATCACATCATTGAATTAATTGAATAAGAAAATGGATACTGGCACTCAATCTCCATTTTTTAAATATTAAATTATTTTAAAAAATTGGTAAATATTCCTGTAGTTAGATAAATATTTGTGTATTTATTAGAAATATTAAGAAATTTCTTTAAATATATATTTTCCTAGTTAAGTATATTTAGGCAATCAATCAGACATATTTCATTAACATGAACAACAACATAAAAACATCAACAGAATAAAAACAATTATTGATAAAAAACACTAGAATAATAGAAAAATGTAAGAATTATAAAAGAATAAAACCTCTGCATATCAGAAACAGAAACCCCAACTGATCATAAATAACTTTCGACAAGCAACAGAATCTTGCATATATTTTGATTAAAAATTAACATTTTACAAAAAAAAATGTTCAAAAAAGCACAAGGAAAAAATACATTTTAACTATAAAAATAAATAAAATAAACATCAGATTAAAACACGATAAAAACTAGAATGTAACGAACAAAAAATGTCAATCCTTGAGGATGGTCAAGGAGGGCTGAAAGTGTTTGGAAGAAAACTGGGGAATTATATTAAGACACTCTACTTCTGCAATTAAGTTTTTTTTGTTAAAAAAATAAAAATAAAATTCTTTTTAAAGAGTTATGGCGACTCCAACATATGACCAAGTATCGGGTACTGTTTTGATTTATTCAAGGAGAAGGGGGAAGGCAACAGTGCCATTCTATTGTTTTGGGTGGCCGTGGCTGTGCAACGACCAGGAACACTCACTTGGCTCACATTGCCTCTATCATGACTCAAAGAATATAAACGTGTATTTTTAGATATATAAAAATAAAGTGGAATAAATTATCAAAAAAGTCAGTTGAGCATAACTTTTTGTAGAAAAACTATTGCTACAAAAGTTTTGGGTACAAAACTAGATGATACTGCTAATTTGGACCCTAAGAGGGTGATATATCGTCCCTGACAACATAAGGCAAAAAAAGGACATACCAATATTTTGGCTTTAATATGTTCCTCTAATATAAAGGCTCTGAGTGATTACTTGGTAATTGTGATAAGTTGGAGTTCACAGGATTAAGAACGAAAGCGGCAAAAATATAATTTATAGATTAAAAAAAAAAGAAATTAAAGCAGCATTTTCACTAAAATTACATTTCTATTTTTAAAAGATATATATTCTAGCCTTCCTGTACAAAAAAAATCTCTTCCACCATACAAGTGAATTTTATTGGGAATAAATTTTAAAATGTGTGAAAAACTGTTGTACTTACCCCAGTGGTAGCAGGTTTATTTATCACCTGAGGAAATTACCATGTGGCTGTTAATAATTTCAAGTCAGGTAAAGTAAGAACACAGACACAAGGTAGAATCAATATATATTTTCCTTCCATCCTAAATTGTTTAACTTACAAATATACAATTCACTTGGGCTTTAGTGGAAACAAGCCAAGAGACTGTGTGCCAAAGAAGAACAAAATCTAAAAGCTATCACATCCATTCTTAAATTTCTTTTTTCCCACCATTCATTATTATGTAAAAAACAAGGGAAAATTGAGACTAATGTGCACATTTGAAATTTTATTGTAGTTTTTTAGATTTTTATTTTAACATCCATTAACACATGTCAATTATTAAGTTTTGTTTACTAAAATTCTAGTTGCCTATGATATTTTATAATGGTTTAAGCTTAATAAAATCAAAAGAACTTTTTAATGGGACCAATGAGAGATTTGAGGTGGATCTTTAAAAGAAAAAGTGCTCCAATAACTGAAAATAAGGCTTTTAAAAATTCATCTTTTTGGAGTGACACTGGTGGTCACCATTAAAGAATGCAATGTAGTGTAACTAAAAAGTCCAGTAAAGCAAAAATAGTCCTTTGAAACCTGGCAAGTAGTCACTCAGAGCCATTACATTAAAGGAACATATTAAAGCCAAAATATTGGTGTATATTTTTTTTTTTGCTTTATGTTGCCAGGGTGTATATATATAGGTCTCTTAGGGACCAAAGGATTACTAACATTCTCAGGGCTGAAATATTAGTGTGTCTTCTTTTGTCCTAAGTCACCAGGGCCGATATATTGGCCCTTAAGGGTTTAAAGAGTTAAATAAGCCTAAATGTTTTAAAAATTTTATGAACAGAAGAAATCACAATTGATCAAAGAGCTTCTAAGAAATTGAATTCATTGCTGCAATTACAACATCCGGCAGTGTTTCATTGTATTGTAATATATAGAGTTAAATTAATTCATTCAATTCAAATAACTATAAATATAGGTGTGATATAAGTAAGGTTTTAGGCTTTATCTAGTTTTATATTTCTCTGTATTTTCAAATTCAAGTATTAGTAAGCATTTCTTTTCATAGAGCACAGATAAGTCCATTCCTGGGGAGGGGGTTATCTCACCACAAATATTATTATTACCTAATAAATTCTGATATGACTTCACCTCTTACAAATATTAAATCTTCTCTTTGGCTCTGAAAAACTCAGTTTGGTTAGCCATAATTCAAAAGTAACTTGTTGAACCATGTAAAGTTGGAAATTCAGGGCTCTAAGTATTTTACTGTAAGTTAAAAAAAAAAGAAAAAAAACATGACTACAACTTGTGTGAGTTACTTTTATAATTTTATTCTTCTTCTTCAAGAACCCATTGTGTTAAACAAATTAGATTTTTTTTCTATTTTTATTTTATAAGAAATATAAATTTTGCATGTTATAAATGGTCTAATGATTTGTCTCTATTGTTTCTTTATTGGTAACTAAAATATAAAATTAGTTTTAATACAAGTTTATCACTTCCTGTCACGTGAACAATTGTTGCAACTCACTTTCTACATGTTCTTTGTATTAACTTCTTTATTGAAAAAGTCTTCCAGTCTCATTTTTTTCCTCTACTTTCTAGAATTCAGAAGAGGTTCACTTTAAAATATGATAGAAGTGAATAGTTTGAGAGGGACATAACTCTCTAACAAAACTTCTATTATTAAAAGTATTACTTTCCAGAACATTAATTTTTAAAGAAAACTGCACAATCCATAGGTCATTCTTCACCACCTTTTTTTTAATCTTGTGTACCTTTGTTTAAAAAAACATTTATATGATAGTCTATTAATTGAAATTGTTTCAATCCCTGTTTTATTCTATTATGCTCTCTATTTATAAATTTTTTGTTGAGCATTTTTTATATTGGTCATATAGGCTGATGTTGAGTTTCCTTTTTTAAATTTTATTTGCATTTGTAATATTTAAGAAAAAAAAAGAAACTATCCATGCTTGATAATGACTCAAGCTACCCTCTACACTGATAGCGATTTTTTTTTTTTTTTTTTTTTTTTTTTTTTTTTTTTTTTTTTTTTTTTTTCTCCCCCTCTCTCTCTTCCTGGATTTTGTACTATTTCCTATTTCTAATTTTATAATGGTTATTTATTTTCTTTTTTTTCTTTGCATATTTAAAATGTAATTCTTACTAGGTGCATGAAAGAATCAAACTATTACTCTCTTAAAAGAAACTTTGAAAATTTTCTTTTAAATCCTTTTTTATGTGATTGTTTCTAGGCTTGTCAAGATGAACCATCTAATTTAGAATGTATACACAAGTCTGAACTCTTTCCCAAGAAAGAACTCGTCACAGAGGATCAGTCTCTTCAAGTTCCTTTTCCACTGTTGAGTGGGGAATCAGTTGAATATCTTGGTCGAACAGCCGATGGCGTTATTGCTCTATCAAACTTTAGGGTATTGATCAAATTCAAGGATTCCTTTGTTAATGTGCCAATTGGATTAATTGAACTTGTTGAAAGCCGGGATATATTTCACATTGCTATTTACTGCAAGGATGCTACAGTCGTTAAGTAAGTACTGGTTTTTTTTTTTTTTTTTTTTTAATTCTTTACCTAAATACTTCACCTTCGCACCTTAGGTAGTTTTTTTTTTTTTTTTTTTTTTTAAATGGACGCTTCTATGCTGTTATTCATTTGATAAATCCAAAGAGTAACTATAATCCTTGTTTAATTTCATGTGTACAGGGATAACTTCCCAACTGAGCAAAATAACTTACTTTTGCCCAATACTTAACATTATACAGATTTAATAAAAATTTCAATTTAAAGATAAAATTAGTAATTTGTTTAATATTTGATTATGAATTATTTGTTAGTAAATTAATAGCTATTCCAGAGTATAGATTTTTCTTATAGGAACTATCAAAGATATATGCTTTTTGTGTTACTCTTGTTTGAAAAGTTGTGCATCTTTTATTGTCCCTTACTTGACAATCTTTATGTAATTTAACTCCCTAAGATTTTCATAGAGCATTATGAAAATAATTGTTTCAATATATTTGACTTAAGAAACCAATTTGTTTTTAAATAGAAACTTTTGAAATATGTTGGCATTATTTTAATACCCCCCCCCTTTTTTTTTTCTTTCCCAGGTGTTCATTTACAACAAACGAATCATGCCAAGATTGGTTCAAAAGACTTAATGCTGTAATTTCTTCTCCAACTCGGATGGAAGAACTATTTGCCTTCGCATTTTATGCATGGTGTGAGGACCATTGCAATACTGAACAAAATTCGTCTTGTTACCAGTTATGCATCCAAAATTCTCCAGGTAATTCTTATCCCCTATTTTATTTTTTAATTTTTAATTTAATTTAATTTTAATTTAATTTTTTTCGTTGTGGGGGGTTCGTACATTTCATCACCTAAGATTTATTCATTGTACAGACATATAATCACTAGATGTTTAATCATGCTCTCAAAAAAGTGATAAAAAAACATTGAAAAAAATAAGCATTTTGGGGTGCTTTTGCAGAACAGGCAAACGGATAAATTTGTCCAGAATACTTTTTTGGTAGGGGAATTGCACCAGTTATAAGACAGCAATTTGATTGGCTAATGAAATAAATATTGATTTTATTTTAAATTAGAAAACCTAAAAAAAAAACCTAACCCTATGTTTAATCATTTAAAATCATTAAAAAAGTATTTAATAAACAAATTTATATTTTTTTAATTTTAATTTTCAATTTTGTTTCACAATAATGACGTCAATTTCATTGACCAATCAAATTGCTGTCTTATATCCGGTGCAATTCTCCTACCAAAAAAATATTCCAGACAAATTTCTCCGTTTGGTTGGCTTGTTCAGCAAAAGCGCCAGTTTTTGTATGCAATTTTGCTCATTTTTTATGAGATTAAAATGTATAGGGTTTTATGAACCAAAGTTTTAACTTGTTTTATTAAAAGAAAATTAATAGAATCAGCAATTTAAAAAAGATTAAAACTTTTTTTTTTAGTTCTATACATTGTATTTAGTCTTTTCTATAAAAAAAGGACTTTTTTTTTTCTCACATAACTGACAACTTAGAAAAATGATTTAATCTAATAGTTAGTAATTCTTTGTTTCCATTTTTGTTTGATTTCAAAATTTGAACATGCTTCACTAATCTTTTTCAATTAGCTTTAATCCAAATCCTTAATTGTCAAGGTGATTTTAAAATACCTTATAATTTACAGGAAGCCTTAACACATACAAAAGATATCTCCGAATCATGAACTATACTTAAATGATTTTAATTTTTATCCCCCCTCCCACTTAGTTAAACTTAAAAATTTTAGTTTTGTACAGTATTAATATCATAAATTTTTATATATATATATATATATATATATATATATATAACATGATAATCTGATTAGACCTTAACATTCAAATTTTACTTTTTTTTTCATTAATAAGCATTCAGTTTTAAATTAAAATTCTTTTCAACCTTTGATTATTATACAATCCAATAAAGCTAACATACTTTTAGATAAGGACTTCTTTTTTTTTCTAATTTATTGTAAATATGGCATTAAAAAATAATCGGCTCATTTTAATTTCAATAACTTTCCTTGTTTATAACTATAGACTTAGTTGAAAATTTGAATTCAAAACTTTTTCTGATAATCAAGGAAATAAGTAGTAAAGTATATATATATATCATTGCTAAATAAAGTAGTTATTTGCTTAAACTATTATAATTGTAGGAAGGTTAAGTCTTTTATATTCATTTTTTTTTCCTTTAAAATGTTTGTGTGTGTGCACGCACTAAAATGTATTTACTCCTGTAAGAAATTGCATTAATCTGTTTCTCTATGAAACAATACGATTGTTATCAAACTGATAAGCTCTTTCATCTGAAAGTTAATCCTCTGATAAACATTGGAAAATTGGCCAAGTCTCCTGTTTTATTTAGTTTACATTTCTTATAGATTCAAGCATTCCTTTTTTTTTTTTCTTGAGATTCCTATTGCCTGATTCTGCTTTCTTCTTCCACGTAGATTTATTTCTTTGAACCATTGAATATGGTTGTAGTACTAAAACTGACTTCCTCAGCCAAACTATTGAATTACCAACACTTGTATATCTTGTGGGGAAGGTCCAGTTGGGGCAGTGGTTAGACAGTTGAACTTTGGAATCCTAATACAAGAGTTTAAGTTGAGTGTGTTGTATAAAACTAAAGTTCAAAGTGACATTTGAAAAAAATTTTTTAATAAAGTGTTACTTCTGGAGAGCAGAATATTTAAATCAACTGATGAGATTTTTAATGCAATTAATCATAATCAGGTTGATGACTAGAACTCTGTAGCTTTCTACTCTCATTAAATTGCAATTGTCAATATATGATTTATTTTGGAATTCTTTGAGATGTTACTTCCTAATATATGTATTAATTTATTTGCCGACTGTTGTCATTTTTTTCTATCGTAGTTGTTTCACCTGCTGTCAACTTAATCACCTAGGATAAGTTGAATAAAACTTGGTAAAACAACTATTAAGGGGAAAATGAGGGTTAGGGTTCTACTTATTTTTTTTTTTTCTTGCCTTAGTTTTAATCTGTATGTAAATATGTATGTTCATCTTTTTCTAGATGATAGCTACCAACTTCGTTTTGGAAAAGAAGTCAAACGTATGAATTTTGATTTGAAAAGTGCTTGGAGAATATCCTACATTAATGATGAATATGAGTATGTATTACTTTATTTGTAAATGTATAATCAGAATTTTCACTTTGAATATTAAGTTTTTTTTTAGTTTTTATATCTATCCTTTATGTAATTCTTTTTCTGTGGAGCAGATACATTTACCTCCATTTTAATTTCTAATATGTCTCTCTGTTATGCCAACTTATACGGTCAAATGCTTTTAAATTTATTTAAAATAATTTTACTTTTTTCTTCTTCACCCTTATATATTAAAGTTTTTATGGTTAAAAGGACTAAAATTTGATCACTTCATATGTTTAAACCCACCCCTTTCATGTACTTACTTAAAAGGTTTTCGAATTTTATTGGTCAGCTCCTGGTTTGGCTTTTGACAAATTTATTCCTGAAGATCTATTTTTATCTCCTTAACCATTTAAAAAAATTTTAAATTTTGTTTTACTATCTGTTTTAAATAAAACCTATTACCATAATCAAAAGCTTTATATGGTTATCCCTAATGCTTTTTTTTTTTTTTTTTTAACCTATTCTCATAAAGATCTCACCACAGTGTTTAAATAATTTAGTTTTACTTTAAATATATTTCTCCAAAAAATGTTAACAATCCAATCTTTATACTTGGAAAATATGTCCAATTCTACTTATCCTTTGAGTTTGCTATTCTCTCTTGATCTCCTGAATTCTTGTAATATTACAACCATTGCAGTTGATCTCCATGTCAAGGAGTTCTTTGAGTAATTTTTGTGTTTGATCTTCCTAAGTATTTTTATTGTAAACAAATTGTTGAATTAAGTTTTTTATGTAAATTAATTTGCCTGTGAATTGTATACCTCTCATATGGTTTGTAATAATTAGGGCTGTGATAATAAGATTTTATTAAAGATTATTCTTGTCACAGACTACTATTTTGTAATTTTACTATTTCTTTTAATTCTTAACTTATTAGTTGAGCTATGACAACATGCTTTTATTAAAAATATTGTCACAGCCTTAACTAACAATACGACAAGCATTTTCTTAAAAAAAAAATATTGTAACAGCCTGAGTAATAATAAATGCTTAATCTGACACTGTTAACTGATTAATTAAATGTCAACCTCAAAGAAAAGGTTGTGAACTTTACAGGTATTTATTTTTAGATATTGTTTTAGAAAGATTGTAACTTTTTGGTATGAGGGAAGATATTTTTAAACCAGTTGTAAAAACCATCTAGTTTCATAAACGAAATTTGGATGGTCTCCCTTCCTTAATGTTTTTCTGTATTATATTTTGTCAAATTCAGTGAATTTTTAATAGCAGATTTTTCTCAGCAACAGCTGGTCATATGCTAAAGCTGAAATAAAATTAGGTTGAAAAGCCTTCTAAAATATTTTGACAAACCTCTGGCTTTTTGAGTGCTGCACTTTCAATGATAATGCAGTTCATTGAATGTCACTTATATATGTTTAAGATTTTAAATAATCCTTTAAAATGAAATTACTACAGAACTGCCTTAAACATTGTCATATGCTTATAGATTGACCTAAATTACGTTTACTCATACTTTTTTTTTTCTTCATACACAATCTATAAACTCTTCAACAGGGCTTGTCCTTCATATCCAGAAATTCACATTGTACCGGCTTGCATTAGTGATGAAGACCTCAAAAGTGTTGCTAGTTTTAGATCTATGCGAAGATTTCCATCTGTTGTTTGGAGGTGAGTAATAAGTTGTAAGTTTATTATAGTAAGTTTATTTATTTATTTTTTTTATTTATTTATTTATTTTTTGTTTGCTTTACAGATGTGTCTGATATATTTGAATTTTTACTTAGGAGTGAGAAAAATTCTGATATGTAGTTGAAGGCATGCAAGTAATGCTTATCAATACAATCTGTTTCATTCTTGGGACATTCAGCTTCCAATAACATGACTCAATGAATTGAAAGGTGTGACTGAATAATCTTAAATGAAATCCTTTAACAAAACAAATTATTTAGAAACCTGAGAAAGGGAGTTTGATGGTAGTGATCAATTTCTGGTTTCAAAATTCTTGTCTGTTGGAAAATAAAATAGGATAGTGGCTTACAATGATTACAGGACATTTTTTAGAATCTTAGCAATACTGTAAAAATAAAATGGCTTTTTTTTTCTTGTGGTTAAATGCAAATTTACTAAAGACCTGACAAATACTTGTATTATTGATATTTAATAATTTTAATAAAAATAGTATAATTATAAGGTGAAACTGAAAATTCCATAATTTGTTAAATTAGTTTTCTTTTAAAATAACACAATTTTAACCAATTTGCATTTTGCTAATTGTTTCCTTTTTGTCAATGCAATTTTTAGAGACCAACGCAGTGGAGCTGTTATTTCTCGCTGCAGTCAGCCTGAAATTGGTTGGCTGGGCTGGAGAAAGACAGAAGATGAAAACCTGCTACAAGCAATTGCCTTGGCATGCGCAAAAAATCCAGGAACCAATAGTAAGCCTCCCATACATGCAGAAATTCCTGAACTTACAGATGGCATACAAGTTGAAAAAAGTAAGTTTTGAATTCATATATTTATAATTTAATTTAAAACTTGACAATAAATTAAAAATCCAGTTTAAACCATGAATTAAAATTTATTAAAGATATACTTTAAAAAAAAAACTTTTTTTTTTTATTATAATAAATATTTGGTGTCTGAATGGTATTGCTGTTTACCCATATCCTTGGGTGCTGATATTTATGTGTGTGCGTATATATATATATATATATATAGGTATTTATAGATAGTGGTACCCATTGGTGTGGCTATAGAGCATTACCATTGAAGTAAATGCATAAATAATAAACTTCATATCATTTCATAAAATGAAATCTCAAGTTTTGAATAATTCTTACAATTTTATTCTGGTAAGGTTTAGTTAAAACCTAAAGAAAAATGTAAAGTTTACCAGATGGCTCTGTCTATATTCTAAGTCCTTATTTTGACTCGTACAAGGAAGTTAAAATAAGAACTTACAATATTATTTTGATTTAATAAATCTTATAGAATTAATAAAAGAATTTGTCTATTCTGCAGATAATAATTGCTATTGTATTAATTCAAAATTTAATTTATAGATGAAATGACTATGGGTATGAGAGACAATGCAATTAATGCTCATCAAATGTTGATAATTGATGCAAGATCTTACAGTGCTGCTATTGCAAACAGAGCTAAAGGGGGTGGCTGTGAATGTGCAGGTAAGTTTGTTTTTTATCATTTCAGTTTCTAAGCCTAACACTAAATTTAATTCCTTGAATGGATAGGAATGGGTTACAAATCTCAAGTTCAAGTCTCCAACTTATTCAGATTGCAAGTATTGCATAAAACTCCCATTTTGTTAATGTTTATTTGATTTGCTATTATCATTAGTCTGTCCATTCTGTTTAGCTGCTATTTGTCTTCACAATCATTTACTTTACTGACAATACTTCTAATCTCCAAGGATTTGAAGTAATTTAATAAAGTAAACTTTGGTATAAGCAATCCCTGTCTTAGACCATTTTGAATATGCAAAAAAAAATTAACTATTTTAAATTTTCTTTTCTTTTTTTTTTTTTTATAAGGGGGGTGGGAATTTAGACTGTTACAAATTCTTCAGATTTTTTTTCTACCCTTTTGATAACTCTAGAACTATTTAAAATGGAGAATGTTTTCAGCAAGCACTTAATGTCTGAAAATATTAACTCCTTTTAATGTAATTATCTCTATATGAATAAATGATGGCTTTGTGAAGCTTTTCTTTTGTACTAGTTTACAAAAATAGTTTATGTAATAAAATTACAATCCATTTATATAGTCCAGATAACCAGTGCAGTTTTTTTTTTTTCTAAATTGACTTTTCCCCATTTTCTCCTCTCCAACTAGAATATTATCCTAATTGTGAGATTCAGTTCATGAACCTGGCCAACATACATTCCATCAGGAAGAGTTTTTGTGCTCTAAGAACTCTGTGTGGTGCCTCTCCTGACCAAGCCAAGTAAGTCTTGTTTCTTGATTTCACTTCATTAAAACTATAGCCCATCTGAAGACCTCACGTAAAATGAACTTTAATAATTTTGTCCAAAATCCATACTTAAATTCTATTTAAATTCTTAGTTTAATCCCATCTCAAACTAAATTTTAATTCAATTTTAAATATTTTGAATTAATGACTAGTATTCAGATTAAACTAATATTAGCTAAACCTTAATTCTCCATAGTGTTACCATATCATCACACCATTTTTTATTTCTTAAAATAAACCTTGTTTATTCAACCTAGTAGGGGTGTAAGGATGGGGCAATATGTTCACATGTTATAAGTATTAATTAACTAACTCTTTAAAACTAAATATGTAAAATACTTCAGAATTCAGATTAAGCTCTCTGAGATCTACTGAAATAACCACATAGGAAACAGGTTTATACAGCAATTATAAACAATAAGTTGGAATTATATTTTTTTTTAAAATAGTTGAGAATCACTGAATTAGAATTACCACATCAGATATTGAACTAGAAAATAGATTGTTGGGTGCTGAATTTTTTTTTACATTGTAGATGTTTTTTTTTTGTTTTTTTTCTGTGAACAGATATTTTAGGATGGATTTGAATCAAACTATGCTACCAATATTTATTTTAATGTCATTGGTTGTATAAATTGTTTTTTTTTTGTGTGTGTGCGCTTATCACTTTAAAGTTGAAAATATCTGACCATTTAGATAATTTTTTTTTCAGTTGGTTGTCTGGTCTGGAGAACACAAAATGGCTTCATCACATTGCTAATCTGCTGAAAGCTGCCTGTATTGTTGCTAATGCTATCCATAAAGAAGGTCGACCTGTCCTAGTGCACTGCTCTGATGGCTGGGACAGAACCCCACAGATTGTTGCCTTGGCTGAATTATTACTTGACCCTTACTACCGAACCTCAAATGTAGGTCTAAATTTTACTTTTAATGCTTTAAGTGGGAATTGATATTAACTTTTTTTCTATATTATCTTGGGTTATACTATTCTAAGACCAATTTTTTTTTTCTGAATTTAAGACTTTAGAACTAATGCTTAGTAAATGTAAAATCAATAGGATTGGAATTAGTCTTTATAATCCTTGACATACAAATGTGGAAGGAATGATTCCACTCAAACTATGATGTTGATTTACTCCTAATAAGATAAGTCGTTATATGATTTTGGAAAGGATCTAAGAATTATAATTTTAAAAACTTGATATCAAGGATATATTGAAGGCCTTAAATTATATATGAATGTTACAAGTCTATACGCTTAAAATTAGTTGGGAGACTTTTTTTATGAATCTTTTAAATGTAATTTTTATTTTTAAACTTTCTTTTTAGGGTTTCTACATACTTGTAGAAAGAGAATGGTTGCAGTTTGGCCACAAGTTTGCTGACCGTTGTGGCCATGATGTTAATACTGATGATCCAAATGAAAGATGTCCTGTTTTCTTACAATGGTTGGACTGTGTTCATCAAATCTATAGACAATTTCCGTGTGCTTTTGAATTTTCTGAAGCTTTTCTGGTGAGTGTATCCTATGTAATATGTGGGGATATAATAGATTTACTCATACTCTGGAAACTTGTTAGATCTAAATATTTTTCTAAAAATAAATGATTGAAATCAATATAATTTCTTAGGTTAAAAACACCGTGCAATACAATAGTATATATATA
>JAUZSX010000035.1:466428-478705 GCA_034780655.1 Idiosepius hallami
TTAAAAGAGAAGCAAGAATTGGAAAGACGAAATATAATAAATGGTGTGCTAAGCTGATTAAGTCAACGTCCGTGCTCAGATATGAGATGTCAACCTGTTGGGTCTGTCTTTAAAAGAGAAGCAAGAATTGGAAAGACGAAATATAATAAATGGTGTGCTAAGCTGATTAAGTCAACGTCCGTGCTCAGATATGAGATGTCAACCTGTTGGGTCTGTCTTTAAAAGAGAAGCAAGAATTGGAAAGACGAAATATAATAAATGGTGTGCTAAGCTGATTAAGTCAACGTCCGTGCTCGGATACGAGTTGTCAACCTGTTGGGTCTGTCTTTAAAAGAGAAGCAAGAATTGGAAAGACGAAATATAATAAATGGTGTGCTAAGCCGATTAGGTCAACGTCTGTGCTCGCACACGAGATGTCAACCTGTTGGGTCTGTCTTTAAAAGAGGAGCAAGAATTGGAAAGACGAAATATAATAAATGGTGTGCTAAGCTGATTAAGTCAACGTCTGTGCTCGCACACGAGATGTCAACCTGTTGAGTGTGTCTTTAAAAGAGGAGCAAGAATTGGAGAGACGTTAATTCTTAACGGACTTAACAGGAGACGATAAAAATAGGCGGGTTTGGTAGAGATGGTGCTCTCCGTGAAATTGTGTTGAGGGCGGGAGAGATGCCACAAGTGCTGGCGGGGGGGGTTGAGATTCTCTCGGCCGGGTTGAGGAGCACGACCGGCTTAGAAGGGACAGGTGCTGATGGCAGACGACGATTGCGAGGATATCGGAAAGATTGTCCCTCGCTGGGGAATTGGTTGGGGTCAACGGATTTTTTTTTTTGGGGGGGAGGGGAATAATGGAGTGAGAGAGAGAGAGGTGATTAGGGGGTGGGGAAGGAAAGAGGAAATATTAGGAATAGGAAGAGAGAGAATGAGAGAGAGAGTGAAGGGGGAGAAAAAGCTTGTTTAGTTTTTGTTTAACGGCATATCAAACTTTTTAGGTTATTTAATTCTGAGAACAATACAGGTGTTTTTTCAAAAATGATTTTTAATGTTTTAATGTTTTTTAATGCTGAGAACTATACAAATGTTTTTTAATGCTTTTTGATGTTTTTTTAATGTTTGTTAATGTTTGTTAATGTTTTTCATATTTTTTAATGCTGAGAACAATACACGTTTTTTAAATGCTTTTTAATGCTGTTAATGTTTTTTTAAAGATTTTTAATGTTTTAATGTTTTTTCAAATGCTCAGAACAATACACATATTTTTAAATGCTTTTTCATGTTTTTTAATGTTTGTTAATTTTTTTAATGCTGAGAACAATACACATTTTTAAAAATAATTTTTAATGTTCTAAAAAATTTTTAATGCTTTTTAATATTTAAATTTTTTTTAATGCTTTTTAAAATTTAAATTTTTTTAATGCTTTTTAATATTTAAATTTTTTTAAATGTTGAGATCAATACACATATCTTTCTAATGCTTTTTAATGTTTAAATGTTTTTTAAAGCTTTTTAATGTTTTAACGTTTTTTAATGATTTCTAATGTTTAATGCTGAGAACAATACACATATTATTAAATGATTTTTAATGCTTTTTAATGTTTAATGTTTTTTTTAAGGCCGAGAACAATACACATATATTTTAATCCTTTCTAATGTTTTTTTAAAAATGATTTTTAATGTTTAAATGTTGAAAACAATACAAATGTTTTTTAACGACACAATGTTCGCTACTTAACACATAGCTCGACGGGAATGTTGGGATTCATACCTTTCCCAAGGGTATTAGTCCAATTATGAACGCAAATGGAACGATTGGGATTAGAACTCGTGTACCACGATTCTGAAGTCCGCCTGCCTACCCACTAGGCCAAATGGACTTCCCCGATTGAAAAATGAAGTTGCTGTTTGTAGAATTAGGTATTACAGTGATCCTTGTTCCCCATTTAAAACATGGTTGCAGGGGTAAGAAACATGTCATTAAAGAAATAACTAGAAGTTTGTCATCAACCAGCTTTTGGACTTTTGGATTTTTTTTTGTTATTTTCTGTTTATGGTCAACTAGATTTTAAAATGGTTAAATGAAAAATGATTATATAAAAACTTATTTGAAAATAGACATACACTCACTAACAAGCATACCATACTTAGTTTTAGCCAACATATAGGTGTTTCAAAATAATGTATTTGCACTAAAGCAGATGGAACTGTCCAGAACATGAAAAAGAAACAGTATGGACAGTACCATCTGATTTAGTTGGAATACATTTTTTTTTTAGACACCCTGTATTGTATTGTATTATATTACATTATATATAGTGTGTCTCAAAATAATGTTTTCGCACTAAAGCAGATGGAACTGTCCAGAACATCAAAAAGAAAAAGAATGGACGGTACAATCTGATTTAGTTTGAATACATTTTTTTAGAAACCCTGTATTTAAAAAAAAAAAAGATTAAGATTAGGATTTGTGTTTGTTGGCTGATAATTAAGTATACAATAAACAATTTTATTAATATACAATTGAACACATAAATGTGACATACATTCTCACATTCTAATTTGCTAATTCAAATTGGTTTATAGATACATACACCTGAAGTGCTATCATATGACTCACTTCATTGGCAGCTTAATAATAAAAAAAGATTCAAGCAAAAGTGAATCTTCTTGATTAAAATGTTTTCTTTTAGTTATTTGAAAATTTGTTTTTGTGAGACCTTCAGCTCTCTCGTTTTTTTTGTTTCTTTTTTGCAGCCACAGCTGTGATATTAATGGTAGGCTATTTTGAAGAGATAGACAGGGTCAGAGATAGGTAACAAAGATTATATCCAGACACCAGCCAGATCCATTCTATTTTTTTTTTTTTTTTAATTCATTTTCTCTCATTCTCTCTGTCCCAAGTAGCAAAAGACCTGTTAGCAAACTACCTAAAAAGGCCAACCACAGACTTAAAGCGTTTAGAAAGAGAACATTACAAAAGAGAGAGAAAGAAAATAAAAAAAAAAGTTAAAATTAGGAGAGAATAAGATTAAGAAAAAACAAAAAGACTGAAATGGTCAAATTATCACAGCATTAAAACAAATGGTTTAAAAAAATTGTGAAAAGAAGAAGAGGGGATGGGGAAAGAAAACAAGGAAGAATTTTAAATTTTCTTTAACCAAGCTGATTAAAGCAAGGTTTTGTCAGTAAAAAAAAATCAACTCATTTTTTCCTCTTTCTGCAACTCAGAAAAGAAAAAGATAAAAAAAATTCCTTATTTTCCAAGTTTATTCCCCAATATATAAAACTTGTTCAAATTTCTTTGCCTTTCTGTGTGGATTTGTTGTCTTCAAGAATTATCTGTGAGTGAATGTGTGTGTGTGTGTGTGTGAATTTTTAAAATGTTCATTTAAATTTTTTCCAGACTTCATTTTTTTGTTAGTTCGAATGCTATTTTTCTTCTTTAAGACAGTCTTTCTTTCATTCATTCAAAAGGGCTGGGAATACACTTTACAAGAAGATGATATAAATCTAAAATCACACAGCAAAGATTCTCTAAACTGTATATTGTCATCATCATTATTAATATCATTATAATTATTATTATTATTATTATTATTAATATTATTAATATGGCCCCATATAGGGCTCTTCTGTCCACATTATAACAGTTTCAGCTCGTTCAGAGCAAGTGATTTCCAACGAGTATACACTACATTATATCATATTATACATATAATAATAAACATCATACATATAATAAAGATATGTGTTAGTTAAGTATATGCAGTACAGTGGCTGGTCTTGCTCTTTCTTTGTGCTTTCACACAATATGCGTTAGTATGTATGTATATGTATGAATGCAGATTTATCCAGGTCTGTGTATGAGCATCTGTCTGCCAGTGTCTGAATGTGTGTCAAAAGTTAATGCTGACCCGTCATTATAACTGAGTGTGGGAGGTAAATGAGCTTGTACTACTGCTGGGTGTCAAGCTGATTACACTGCCTCGAATGCTCACATCATCGGCATGCATAGTGTCCTGAGAGGCCTCTTTTATCTCCAAGGCATTCAGACCCAGAGCAGTCGTTTCTAAATCAAACTCTTCAATTTCCTTGGCTTGTTGCTGTTGGAGATACTGGACACGCCTTGACTCTTCTGATGAATATTTAGACAACTCCTCTTCCATCTAAAATGGAGTTTTAAAACAAAAAAAAGAAAAATTAACAAAAATAACAAAAATGAAGATTTCATTTCTGGAAATAGTTACAAAATTCCTTTAGAAAAAGTATTATAACTCAAAACAAAATAGTTTGAATTCATTAATCCGACTTTATTTACATCAGTTACTCTAATTACTTTTGCTTTACACAAAGATAAATATTGAATTAAAATACATTAAATATTAAGAAAGATTATAATTATTTCTCCTCTTTCTTAGGTAGTTTTTTTTTGTCTCTTAATTTTAATTTTAAATTCGTATACTAAAACATGTGCCACTTGAATTCAGCCAATCTGAGAAATCAGGAAGATTTTGTGTAGATCCCAGCCACAATTTAAACAGTGTTCGAAAGCGTTCTCATGGAAAGTGGACTCATCATCATATCGTGTTGCTCCATCTAGAGAGGAAACGATGGGCAGTAACCGTCACATTCCTTAGGTCCACATCAGGGCAAGGCACACTAAGTGGGCAGTCTGTGAGCAGGTGAGGGATGGTCTGCTCAGCAGTGCAATATGGGCAAACTGCGTCCTGCACAAAGCCCCACCTAAAGAGGTTATCTTGGGTCTTTACCACCTTGGCCCGAGCGCAGTTAAGCATCACCAACTATCTGCGGAAAGTAGACTAGAGACTGATCATCTTTTGTTGGGTCTGCATTGGAAGGAAAGTCTGGTGTTCCAAGATCTGAAACTTTCCTCGGATCCTCGCTACAACATCACTGACGACACTCTCCAGTATTCTTCTATGAAACGTTATATTGAACTTTACATTACATTCAAAATATCACATTTTTTTGTACTACTTGGCCTAGTATTGCTTTGTATCAACATTCACTGATGCTTGTTAAGAGAGAGCCTTTAGGATTATGCTTATAATACTGTTTTGAATATCTATTTTCCTTACAGTCTAGTTTTATAATCATTAATTTCCTTGTTTTTTTTTTTAAGAGGATATTTGTAAAACTTTATAGACAAAGTAAATATGTTTATTTAAAAAAAAAAATAATTGTTCATATAATCAAGATGATTACCTTTTGTTCAAGAAGAGCTCTCCTGAGCGATACACGTTCTTCAAGTTGTTTCCGTTCATGTAAATGCTGAGCCTCACTTTGCATTTTGATTTTACTCTGATAAGCCATCAGCAGTTCCAATTCTTGAGAAAGGCGTTGCTTTTGTTCTGATGCTTCTGACAATTGAGTTTCATCAAGTCGAATCTAAAATACAATTGGGAACTAGTTAAGTGATATTCCATTAGAACTTTACAAGAAGGTCAATAGAAAGAATCAACACCACATCCAGGTTAATTCTAACTAAATCTACCTCGAACAAAAATTTCACAGATTTGCAAAAATCCACATAACTATTCTATATTCTTAACATTTAAAATGGTTTGTCTAAATAATTTGAAATTACTGAGTGTTAACAGCAGAGAGATTAATACTTTTAATATCTCTAATTTATCACAAAATATTTAAATAGAGATGGTAAAACTACTGTTTTTTTTTCTAACTTTGTTGTTTCAAATGGTAACATGTTTTTATCCAATCAAAAAATTGCTAGCTTTTTCTCCCCAATAGATTACACCAAATTTGCTATGGCGATCTTAAAAAATTGTTGATTGGGAATATACTATTTTCATTCTAAGTGAAATCACCATGATAACAGTCAGAAAGGCTAAGAGTATTATTAATATAGATATATCGATTATTACAGCATTGTTAAATATAAGCTTTCAAAGCAAATCACATTGAATTTTAAATAAAAGTCCATACAATATACTTTATTCTCATACTCGTTAATTGGAGAAATTACACTTCAAAATAAAATTATTTTTGATTCATATCCATTTGAAAATACTTCAACAGATATGAAAAGTCAATGCAGTTAGATAGAAATTATTTTTACTTAAAACCAGAGTATTCATAAAATAAATTTTTACTTACATTTTGCTGTTGTAACATTTCAGCAATGCTCTGCTCATACTGTTCGCCAAGGATAGCCAATTTGCGACGCTGTTCCTCTTTCAGTTTTTTAACAACTGCTTTTTGTTCATTCTTAGGAACATTCTGAAGAATATGTTCTTTCAAAGCTTTGTACTGTTTTTCTTGTGTCTTTACTGCTTCTCTAAATTGCTTTCTAATTTGAAGTTCTTTTTGCTGAAATAAAATAATGAGATTTATGACATAAACAGAAATGGATAAAAATGTAGAGATAATAGAATACAGTTTGATTTGTTTAATGTCAGTCATATCAACCCTTATGGGCAGCAAAGGTGGAACATTGGCAAAAGCTTGAGCTCTGAAATCATATTACACCAACTTCTAATCCCAGTCAAAATCATTGCATTCTCTTTCAGCTTCCTTGGGCAAATGGAGCTCTTTAACTTGGGAGAGTAACTAATCTAGGTGAAGGGCAACACTGATTACAAAAGCCCAAGGATATAAATGGGAAGTAAAAATTTCCTTGTGCCTAACTTGGGTTTGTGCTCCACCAAGTAAATATAATATCATCCATTATGGGTTTTCCAATGCCAAATCTTTTTGTGAATACACCTTGTTGATTATTATTCTTTTTAAATAGGTCTTAAATCATAATACTTCTAGTTTTTACTGAAATTAAGTATTTAAATTGGACCGAGAAAGGGGTAATATTTGTTAAATAAAAATCAGTAATAACAAAACTACTACATCCTTATGTTTTAAAGTCTGATTGTAATAAATTCCATACTTAATATCAACATGAAACAGTAAACAAATTTGTGCAGGATATAATTATCTATAAAAACCAATTTTTAAAGTTTTGTAGGGATACCAGTTTTATTTTAATAGAAGAAAAATGGTAAACTATAAAACTTAAAGAAAAAAAAAAGATTTAGGATAGTTTATTTTTTGATGAACATATACTTTTTTTTTTTTTTTTTTAAATATCCTCTCTAAAAAGTTATGTTTAAGAAAAGCCAAATTCAACCTTACCCGTAAACTACGCGGTTGCTGTTTAACTTCTGAAGCATGTTTCTTGCGTAATTCTTGTTCAGCACGAGTGCTATATTCTGTCTGATTGGTCAACTCTGTTTGGTGTTGTTTTTTCATGTGATCTTCTCGCAGTCTTTGTAAACTTGTCAAATGACGATATTCAATTTCTTGCGTAGATTCATGGTGACGCAATAACATACGATGCTCATATTCTAAATGGGCTTGACGTTTACTTAACTCCTATACAAAATAAGAAAAAGTTTATCAATACACAATACAAAAAAAAATAAATAAAATTAACAGAACTAATTTTAAAAACTAAATGGAAGTCATAACCATAAATAACATTGCAATTTTAGTTTTTTTCAAGTCCATGTATGAAAATGAGAGAAATTATTAAATTGATTTTCTTATATTCATTTTTTTAATAAAAAATATTCAAACATTAAGCTTTATTTAGTGTTTGAATATTTTTATTAAAAAAATGAATATAAAAAATCTATTGAATAATTTCTCTCATAAAACTGCTACTAAAAGTGATATATATGTAGATGGCAGAGAGAGAAGTAACAATGGAAAACAAATTGGATTAATAAAAAGATAAATTAAGAAACAACTACTCCTTTAGCAAATAGTTTATATCAGAGTATGGCTTAAATAGCCTTCATTAAATGCATCTTAATTTATGGATGCTATCCTGATTGAATCACTGGTGCTCTACAGAATTTTTGTTTATTCTCTTCCCTTAATCATTAAAAGCCAGGCATAAAAACTAGATTTCCAATAAGTGAATAAAATAATTATTTGAAATTGATTGCTAAATGTTAATGTATAAAATTTAGTTGGAAATTATTTATATGTGAAAAAAAATGCAATATTTATAAATGGTAAGATTTTATTAAAATTGTTATGTTAATTAAATTAAAAGTCCAAAATTAATTAAAATAAAAAGGAGCGTGATGATAAAAACATAAACAAGTGATAATGTGTTATTGATTTATATATAGTTACTCTAATTGAATCTTGCCATCTAAATGAATTGTTTAAAGTCACCTGATGAAAATTGTTTTTTTTTTGTTTTGTTTTGACTAACATTTTAAGCTGCCATTTTTGATGGCACAGACATACTAGTCAATAAACTTTGCTGTTGAGAATTGTTTATCTTTCAATAATAAGCAAAACAAGTTTTAAAGGTAAAAAAAAAAAGGTTTAAAAAGACACCGAAAGAGAAAAGAAAGCCAAACCTCCTTAAGAAGATCATGCTGTAGCATATGAGATTGTAGGACTCTCCGCCTGCGAAACATTCGAATTTCAAAATCTCTTGAGCTCCTATGCTTCCGATCTAATCTATCTTCTTCCTCCTTTTGCTTTTGTTGCAGGGTTTCTTTCTGAGAGCGAATGCTCTCTTCTCGAACTTTCTTCGGGGTACTATTATCTAAATCCTAGAATTTGAAAAGAAAAAATTATATATACCAAATGCATGAGATATTTTAAAAATTAGAGAGATAAGAATGAATTTCAAATATTAAAGCAAAAAGAGAATGCAAAATGTACAGTCTGAAGTTAAAAGTAATAGATTTCTTTTATGGTATATAAACTTGGTTTCAGGTTAAATATCAACTTTAATTGATTTCTTTATAGTCATGGATCTGTGAGAAATACAAAAAAACTATTCATATAACTCTTAGAAATATTAGATAAGCATTAGTTTTCCTTACTTTTTTCATTTGTTCTTTATTCATCTTATATTCTTTCCTTTGCTGGGCGGTGAAATTTTTCATTTCTTCTTCTTGTGTTTGTGTGATCTGCTTTGTTAATTTCTTCTCTTGATTGATATAATTTCGTTGCTACAATGAAAAAATAATCAATATAGATGTATATACATAAGTAGAATATTAAAAAGAATTTTAATTTTTCTTTTTAATATTTTCAATTCAATTTTTTCTTAAAAGAAACTTAGTCTTCTTCTGAATCTTTTCGGCCCTCCTTGACCATCCTCAGAAATTGACATTTTTTGTCAGTTACATTTTAGTTGTATTGTGTTTAGATATATTTGTTTTTGTTGTGGTAGTAAGGGTGTATTTTTTCTTTGAGTATTCTCTGTCTCTTTCTTCTTTGTTCTTTTTGCATTTTTTATAAAAATATGTTAGTTTTAAAATGTATTGTGTAGAATATAGGAAATAAATTACCCGTTTCTCTAATTCCTGAGTATGTTTTAGAGCAAGTCGTTCCAGTTCTTTAGCAAAACCACCTTTAACAGAGTCATACTCTTTATCTAACTTCATTTTGTGTTCATCCATTTCGGCATTAAATTTGCTTTCCATCTATTAAAAAAAAATAGAAGTTGAATCATTGTATTTTTAAGAAAACAAAATAGATCTTTTCATTCTTTTACTATAACATAAAAGCCTTTAACTTGGATTTATTTCAAATATAAAAGTAGAAACAAAAAATGCAGTAAAACTTATCATGTACATTAAATAATTTTTGAAAATGATATAAAACAAATGTCTTACATTGACCCTACCAAATGAACATGTGGTTACATGCAGCCTTATTATTTCAAGTCAATGAACTTTTTTTTCACAGATAAAAAGGATGAATATATAATTAATATCAATTTGATTATATGAAAAAAAAACAGAGTTTTATGTAATTTTGTATTATTTACATTCATGGTTTATTTGGAATTTTAAAATTTAGGAAAATGAGATTTCTTAAAATTTTGAATGATTACTTACTGTCTGTAGTTGTTTCTGGTGTTGTTTACGCATGCGTTTGTAGCCAGCAAATTGTTCACGCAATTCATTGGTATGTTCATGTTCTTTCATTTGCTTTGTGACAATAGAGGTTGTACGGATGGTAGCAAAATTGCCGGCACCTGGTTCCAGATTTCGTGAAGGCTACAAAGAAAAAAGAAAATACAAAAATTATTTTTAAAAACAAACAACTTTATGAAACATTCAGATTTCAATTGATTAGTAGTTATTAACAATCCAATTCCATTTAAAGAATATACTGGGTAGAGAACCAAAATTTTTTACAATATTTTATTTTTTAAAATTAATTTCTTTTTTTTTTAATCATTTTTAGAAATTAATAAGACTTTTCTACAACTAATAACTTTTCCAATGTTGTTTAAATTTTTAAAATATTATATAGCTAAATTTAAAAGTAGTTAAAAATGGAACTTACAGATAAACAACTTTTGGATTAAAAAGGCTATTTGGATCTGACCCCTAAAATAATTTGCTAATGCAATTTTCCATGCTTATAATTGGTTTTATCAAAGAAAAAAAAAACAAATAGTTTTACATTTACAACTTCACTATATTTGTGGTAAATTGAATCTTTGAAAAAAATTTACAATTCAAATTTAGAAGAAAATTAGAAAGCATAGCAATTCTAAATAGACAAATTTATCAAATTTTGGGAATGTTTGACTTTTAAATCAAATTCCAGAATTTAAAACAAATTTGCCCAAAATTTCTAATAGATACTCCCTCCAGAAGTGCAGCCAATAATTTACAGAAGAAAAGCTATTTTTATGAAAAATTTAAAAAAAATGTTATGATAAAAAAAAATTATCAGACAATCCCTAAGCATTTATTTTAAAGTAATTTTACATTGATTTATTTCTATTTTTTTAATATTATGCAAATATTTCATTTTACAAGATTATTTTTTTTTAAATCAAACATTGTAATATAAAATTTTAATAGAAGAAAGTCTGATGATAAAAAATATTCATATGTATATAGGCTTTTCTTTATTTCTAGAGTTTTTCTAAAAAATTCAAATTATGCTGTTACTTAATTTGAAAATATCAGTTAAAAATATTTTCTTTAAAACCCATAAGTATCCAAAAATGGCATCCAAAAAGATAAAAAAAAATCATTTCGATTAATGTAAGCAGGAAATAAAAATGTAAAAACATATTTCCAATGAAAAAAAAAAATGTTTTGTTTTATATATTTGTCGGGTAAAAAGCAGGGTGTTGGTCAAACCTTGTTTATATGAGAAGAAATTACAAGCAATTTCAATAAATAGAACTTTTTATTCATAAGACAATAAAGGAAGGTTTTTTTTTTGTTTTTTTTTAATGAAGGTTGGAATGATCAAGAGAAAGAACATTCCAGATAATGCAGCCACAACAGAATTTTGGTAGCAAAATACTGTTAAGAAGTAAAATTAAACAATAGGCCAACAGACATTTTCCAGTTACTTAAAAGGAAGGGGTTAGTGAATTAGTCACAGGAAAAAATACGTTCAAAATTAGCATTTTCTTAAGGGTGAACATGTCAAGTCTCCTTAACTGTTGGTGAAACAAACTGACTGAAGTATTATTCCAACTCGAGAACCTACGACCAAAACCTACCTTAGAATTGAGAAAATATCTATCTGGTTTTGATTGGTCAATGGTACATTTGTATACATACTACATTTTTATACAGAGGTACTGTTTAGCAATCACAAAATCTAATAAACAATCACTATCTCTAATAAACACTTCAGAAAAGTGAAATTTAGTACAGCTACAGTGCTTTTAGTGATGAAAATCATACAAATATTTGTTTAAAAACTTTTTTTTTTAAAAAAAAATTGAATTGCTCTATTTATTTTATCATGTCTATTACAATGTAAATCGTGAAAACTATCAAATAAATATTAGAAAAGAGCAAGAAATGAATATTAAATAAAACTCTTCAACAAAAACTAATCTCAGTGCATATCTTAAAACAGATTTTTTTTTTATATATAAAATCCAGTCTATCAACATTGGCCCAAACTAAATCATATATTTTAACACCCTAAACAAGTGGGACCTTAATTTCAAAATGAAGAAGCAAAACATTGCAAAGCATAGGGAACAAGTTATTAGTTTTTAAGCTATACAATTAAAAAATATGTTTAGCTCAGACAATATCAAAGCAATTATATTCTTCTACCATTATGTAATTTTGATATTTCTAATATTAAAAAGGTTTTACTGAAGGTGTCATTATCCTTTAAGCGTTTCAAAAGTTTGGAACAACATAGATTAGGGTAAAATAGAGATTTTTTAACCAAACACAAACATGCACCAGCCCCCATGTTGGTTTCATATATATATATA